>JAJOOS010001658.1:0-102275 GCA_029582725.1 Solanum chiquidenum | reverse complement strand
AGGGAAGAACTTAATTCAACTCTACAGCACGACTTAGAACATGGAGAAGGGAAACATTTCCTAAAACGTCTCATAGCCTCCTACTCATAGTTGTGGTGCACAACACAACCATGAATCGGACTATAATCAACGCGGTGTGTTGGACTCTGAGGATCTATCAACCTAGTGCTCTGATACTCAACTCATGATACTCAAAGATAAAGCAACTAGTAAAAGATGCAATATATATATATATGGAAAGTTATAAAACATTAGATAGCAACTCAATGTTTTGAAAAATACAATAATATGCAGTGTGTTTATAAAAATACAATATAACTCTGTAAGAGATTCTCTAACCGACAACCATCACTATGAGCTATGTTATGATATAACCTCTCGCCCACGCTGCTAGAACTATCCTATACCTTGGCAGGGTATAGAACTCCTCAACTAAGTGTATCCACTAGTCTATGGTAAAAAGCAATATGGAATCATATAAAAAGTATGACCCTTTCTACCCACGTTGGCTACATGGTTTATGAGGGTTGTTAGTTGTTAGAACTCTTCCCCATATCGGTGATTAATACTACTCCCAAAATATATCTAGCTCATACGTTTAAAAACATAATTCTTTATGTGTTTTGAGATTATTACTCAAAAATCATTCTCTTATAAGAGATGTTACTCAAACTGCTCAAAACTCTTTTGGAAATCTCAGTTTCCTCCTCTTTTAAATGTGAAAGCATTTACTCTTTGGAATACTTTGTCCCCATATATTAAGTTTGAACGAATGAACTCAACTCTACTCTTTCTCAAACTCATATGCTCAAGTCTTAAAAAAAATGTTTTAAAAAACAAGTTTTAAAAAGGTTTGTAAAAGACTTCTCAAAATATGGTTCATGCGGAATTATGGGCTTGAACTACTCAACTCAAGGATTCAATGATACTTCTCATCTCAAGACTACTTGGCTCATAGGGTTTACACAGAATTATAGGCATGAACAACTCAACTCAAGGACTTCATGATACTATTCATGTCAAGAATGCTCAACTCATATGGTTCATGCGGAATTATAGGCATAAACAACTCAACTCAAGGACCTTCAATAAGTAACATGTAATAGCCCTCTTATTAGGAATATAATTTCAAAGGGTTAGGAACTCAATATTCAAGGCTTTGAACTCAAAGACTTTCTTGAACTCCAATCTTAACTTTTTCTTGAATTTGAATTATGAATTTAAGAGTTATGATTCATGATATGAAGAATCTCAGTGATAGTGTAGACTCATGAATACATTGTCATCACTCTCATGCTCACTTACTTGAGATTTGGAACAAGTTATTAGAAATTGTAGAAGACTCCTCGAAAAGACTCAAAGAGACTTTCTCAAAACAACTCTGAAGAACTCTCAAGACATAACTCTTAACTCTACCTTGAATTTGAATTATGGATTCAAGGTTATGAATGATTTCTAGATGTTTAGAAGTATTTTAGAGTGTTTCAAATTTATAGGGCTTGAAGGTACCCTTTAAAAAGACTCAGACGGTCAAAACGACGGAGAAGGGCTGGGGACAGGCGACCCTGGCACACTAAGTGGAGCAGGGCGCGAGCCCTCTACCTACAGAGGTGTGGTTGGGTCGAACTGGCTGGCGTAGGGTACGCTTGTTGCGGTAGGGCGCTAGGCCCTAACCCAGAAAACCCCTATGACTTTTCTGTCTCATTTTCTGACCCTAAGTCGCCTAGAGTCGAATGTTTTCTTTCCCAATCACTTAGATTCGAATATCCAACAAAATTACACAAGAATCTACTAAAAACAAATCTTAAAATCCATACGACTATCTCCAAAACTCATCGAAATCCCAACAAAACAAGATTTAAAATGAAACTTTAAGAACACATCAAGAACTTAAATCCTTAAATTTCAAGAACGAAATGCTAAATAAATCATGATTGGTGCGTGGGTGAACAAACCCAACATTATGGAAGGTTACATACCTCTAAGGGATCAAACCCTTGGCAAAATCCGCAACGAAACCTCAAGAACTTGACGAAACTTTGACTTTTCTCCTCTTTTCTCTTCTTGAACTCTTTTCTAAAACCCTAGCATGAATTATGATTGTGTAAACTGAACTAAATCAGTTTAGACCCCTATTTAATTACTAAAAACGAATTATATCTGATAGGGTAAGGAAAAGATGAAAATACCCCTCTTAAATCTAGGTAACTTTCCTTAAATAGACAGCATATCTCCCTCATATGATCAAGAAAATTAGCAAACTTGGTGGCGTTGGAAAGAGGACTCAGATATCTTTCATTTGATATCTTATGGGTCTCCTAAATCATCTTGTACTTAAAGTTATGGTCGTTTGAAGTTTTCCCACAACTTAAAAGAACTAAGGAATGACATGAATGAATTCTCTTTAATTCTTTTTGGAACTCAAGGTGCTATATCTAGTGACCTGACCTTAATACTTAAGAAATTTTAAATTCCTCGGTCAAATCCTACTCACGGTGAAGGAAGGTTCGAGTCTTAGTTCAAAAAAATTCTTGGGTGTTACACTTACCACAGGCCATCTCATGGACAGGTGTCCTCTTCGTGGCCCGTCTAGGGCTCCGTGGAGGGTTCCATCATCTAGTTTTGGCTTGTTAGTTTTCCACTTGCCCCCTTTCCAGCCTTTCTCGAATGTGAGGTGTTACACTCTATTTATAGTATAACATAGAGTCATACAAAAAGGTTAGTCATAAACATGACATTAACCATGGATGTTATGGAGACATTAACTATCTCAGTTAGAGAGGACTATCATGGGCGAAGGTTATGGAGGTGTGGGAATTACTATACATTATGGAGCTGTGGAAGTTAATATAAATTTTAATAATCTAAATGTAAGTTGATTAAAATGATCAGATGGTCTCCTACAATAGAGTATAGAAAAAATGCATGGCGAAGTATCTCAAGGAAAACAACAAAGTAGTAATATTTGAAAATTTTCTCCATATGTTGTCCAAGATAACACTATCAATTTTTCATCGATAGAGTTATCTTCTCAAGATTGATTGCTCTTTCTAAAGTATTTGAGCCTTATGAATTGATAAAGTTCAGAACGTTAAACTATTTAATACTCATCACACACACACACCATAACATATATATAAAAAATTCAATTAGCTAAATCCTCTTCCACATACATCATACATATAAAACTAGTAAACTTTCTCTATGTAATCTAAATAAAATATTTTCTAAAATATCTAATTGTCACGACCTAGGGGTACACCCTAGTTGTAACAAGGCGTACAAGACCCCGAGAGGCCTCATACAAGCCCCTTAGCATATCATAACATAAATAAATAGAAATGATGCGGAAATTTTAAAAGTTTTTCCATACAATCGACGTCTTTCATAAAAGCAAGCGGAAGTCTATAACATTTGTCTCAAACCATCAAAAATAACTTGAATAAATCTTTGGGACGCAGCCCATAAAAAAGTCTAAAACATAAAAGAAAGACATAAAGGAAAGATGATCAAATCCTCGATGCTATGAGGACTCACCAAATCTTTCAACTCCTTGCTCTACTAGAAGCCTAGTCACGAGGATGAAACTCAATATCGCCAGACCCTACATTTGATAAGAATGTAGGCAAGAGTATGCGTTAGTACAAAATGTACTAAATATGATAGCTAGCATAACACCATAAGAGTGTAACTTAAGCATTAGTCAGCATAAGACATAAGCATAATCTCCAACATAGACATAATATGAGCATAAGTCAACATAGGGCATAATCCATAAGAATAGGAGATACCACATATTCATAAGCATAGACAAAACTTAAGTCTTCATAACATAAGAGAAACTTCATAAGTAACCTTCAAGTCATACTTGTGCAATGCATAGATGAGAACCCATAATCCCACCCATGCTAAGTACCACTTTTAAGTCATCATACCTCTTTATCATCTTTTGATCTCATCCTTAGCTTACTTCTCATAGACAAGGGAATCTCTCAACTTTAGTCAAGCATATCAATGAAGGCAACTACAGCAACAATCCAAGCTAACCATATATCATATAAGATAAACACTTCCTAGGTAACCTCAAGTCATATTTGTGCAACGTATGGATAAGACCCCATAATCTCACCCACACTAAGTACTACTTTAGGTCATCATAATCATACTTCTTGGTTGGGGACTAGTCCCACTTTACTTATTGCCACTATTCATTAAAGGTACTTCTCTACTTAGTATAAGGCAAGTCATCACACATGAATGATTACAATGTATCAATTCAAAGCTACCAAGGAATATCACCATACTAGGCTAGACAAAGATACCTTCGAAGGCATACTATCATGGAAGTCCAAGCTATTCAAGGAAGGGTACAATTTCTCCATCCTAGCTACCATGAAATGGTCTTGGCCTAACCAAGTCATACTACCATGCAACCATTCTATGATACTAGTTCAAGCTAACCATAGGATGGGTATGATTTATCAATCCAAGGCTACAGTGAAATGGTCTTGGCCTAACCAAGTCATGCTACCATGAAAGCATTCTATGATGCTAATTCAAGCAAAATTGGAAGAGTACCATTGCTCAATCCAAGGCTACCATGAGATCACCTATTCAAGATACCATGAAATGGTCTTATCTTACCAAGTCAAGCTATACAGGAAGGAATACTATATCTCACCTTCAAGTTATCATAATTAGCATACTTTGATTCATCTTATGTGAGTAAACCTTTCAACCTAGAACCATTCGAAAGCCTTTCACATTCCTACATTCATACATTGATAAGGTAGATTGTGTGGGTAAAGGTCGTCCAAATCAATTTTATCTATTAGTCTACCATTATCATATAGACTTCACTCTCAAAGCCTAAACATACATAATTCATCATATTAGTTTTACTCTCAAAGATCTAATGATCAACATTCATCACTACAAGCCTTACTCTCAAAGATTTACTTCTTACAATCATGATACATACCTAGATTGCAAGGCATTCTAATTGCATGCTTCATTCTTAAGCAATTCTAATCATATATCATCATAAAGGCTCAATCTCAAGCATTATTAGTCATGATCCATCATATAAAATTTAATCTAATTCAATTCATGTCTACATGCTTTTACTCTAAATAAATTACTACCTATATCATCAACCCTAGAAGATCATCTCTACATCCTCAATTTCCCTACACAAGCCATGAACCCACATTACTTCAATTTCAGCAATTAGACTAGGGTTAGGCATAGAAAAAATGTAGTTTCATCATAATAACATGATTCACTACTAATTCAATCATATAAAATAAATATCCACTCAATTGGATCCATACTCAACATAACCCACAATATTGGAAGGAACCCTAACTTGAATTGGGGATTTCATCTTCACAATTGGGGGATTTCTAGGGTACTGCATAGATGGAAGAATCCATGGATGAATAAGCTAACATACCTTGATTATAAAGCCTCAAAAAGCTTGCAACAATGGAGTCTTGACTTGACCTAGCTTGATTTTTCTTCTTCTTCTTCTTCTTCAATTTCTAGAGAGAGAATTTTTTAGAGCGAATTGGGTTCATTTTTTGGTGAGTTGAAATAATTACTAGGATCAATGAATTTAATGGTCTAAATTCTTTATATAGGTAGTCTAAGAAAGGTTAAAATGACACCACTTAACCCCTAATTAATTCCAGAAAGTTCCAACAAGTCTTTACTTAACCGCCTAAGACCACATACTGCCTCACCCACGAGACCACGCCCACGGGCCATGGGTAGACCCATGGATCGTGGGTGGACCCATGGGGCGTTATGTTCAAGCATGAGTGGTGGTCTGGGGTAGTGATATTTGGACCCTGAACCACGACCCCTCACCCACGGAGCATGGACCCCCCTACAGGGCGTGGGACTCTTTGTGGGTCTACTGTTTTGGGGCAGATTCTAGGGTCAGCCTCAAGGACCCTTGGTTGGTCCTTGAGGAATCATACCTTGATGTTCTAACCCGAAACCCTTCATTTTAAGTACGGGGAATTATATCTACGACTCTAACCCTCACGTCAAGATCTAGTTTAGGCTACTAGTGTTCGGGGTGTTACACTAATTATGTAATGATAAAAACTAAAAACTAGATTTTTTTAATAAAAGTTAATATTGATAATTCCAACGTTAAATTATTAGCCTTTAATATTTGGGTGTAGGGGTTTTATTAATCTTTTTATTCTACTTGTATCTTTATTATTATTATTTTTATTATTATTAATATTTTATTATTATTATTATTATTATTATATTTATTATTATTATTATTATTAATATTATTAGTATTAATATTGGTATTATTATTTTTATTGTTATTTATTACATATGTTTTTTTTATACTTGTTTTGTTTTATTAATTGTTATTTGTTCCTTTATTGGTTGTGTCTATCTTCCCTCTTTACTACTGTTGTTTTTTCTTATTATTTTATATTTTTATTTTGATGTCATATTATTCTTGCAATTATGTTTCGATAAGTGTTCTTATGAGTCGAGGGTCTATTAGAAACAATCTCTCTACCTCACAAAGATAGAAAAATTATTTTGCATATGTCATGCTGTTCTCATACCCCCCACTATGAAATTATAATGAAAATATTATTATTACCTACCTAAACATAAAATAAGAACATTGAAAAGGGAATTTTAGCTTGATTTGGACCCCTGTATCAACGGTGGTTTCCCTAGCTTGTACCAATATCACAAGGGCACTCATAGACTTCTCTTGGGCACACTGCTGATTATATACTAATTTTTTTCAGTTTCTAAAGATAGATATACATATATAGACATATTCTTTTTTGAAGTTAACGGGTGCAAGTGCACCGAACTTGCAAGTGTGGGTCCATATCTCTCTGTAGATTATTCTTGTACCATTAAATAAGTCATTTAATTTATAGGTTTATATTACTCAATAGCATGATAATGCATTTTCGTTCTAACCAACCTCTATGTAATTAAAGGAAAAACATTAACTTTTAAGTTTATCTATTTTATGCATGCATAAACACTAATCTATTTAAGGTATGATAAACGTGATAACAAACCTCTATGATAGAAAATCATTTGTCAGTAAATTATTACTTTATCCATTTTAACTTATTTATAATATTTTCCTTTTTTATCCATTTCAAAATGAATATTTCAACCTTGACACTAGGCTAGAGCTGAGTAGCATTCTAATAACAGATAGGTGCAGCTCAACATAAGTGGAGGCCTAAAATAAAATGTAAACAAACTTCATATGTATATATTAAAACATAAATTTATCTTAAACTTTTTAGAAGCAAATTATTACTTAATTTTTTTTAATATAAATGACTTCTTTGATGTTCCTTTTCAATTATTAATGTTATGTAAGATTTTATCAATTCAAGGTTGAAAAACATCCTTTCACTAAGACATTCATTCAATAAATTGTTTACATAATTCTATAAGTAATAAGTTGACAAATTTTAATGAAGATAAGCGTTAGAACCATAAAGTTTTATTCTAAGAAATTGATAACTTGCTTCTTACTTTATTATGCTTCTTGTAATGGTTGAAACTTTAAAGAAGCTCGCAGAAAAGAATTTGAAATTCACTATGTCAAACACTTTTTCAACTATTAATTTATATTCTGACCATAATTTTGTTCTTAGTAAAAATTTGAGGCCCCCGAAAATTGGGGGACTAAGGCATACTTATTGTTAATTGCATCATTGACCCGACTTTGATTACAAGTTCGATAGAACACAGTTGGTAGCCAAAGCTCTATATAGCAAGATAGTAACTTATTTTTTTTTTTTATGGCCAAGAGAAAGATGTCCAAAAAAAACATTTTGGTTGCACAAATAATTCATCCAAAATTTAGTAAGATATTATTTCTATCTTTGAATTAATAAACTCGAAATTTTGAATTCATCTATCGAAACCTTAAGCATTATATCAAAAAGACTATTTTATGGGTTCAAATTACTAATTTTGATTCTGCTCCTACTCGCGCCATTAGAGGAGGTAAACCTCCTAGTGCAGAAAATCTTCAATCTTCCAGTTTCCTCTTCTTTTCGTTCACAGAGATTCCATGTGAGCCGCGATTCAATGCATCCATCAATTCTTCATCCTGCTTTATTTCCACGTCATGCAATTGATCTTCACAATAAACCTGATCTGCTAATGTTATAAAAAACACAATTAGTTAGTGTGTGAACCCAATTTATTGAAGTTGGAAGAAGATATGTATTCAGAGTGGAAAATGATCGCTTTTAGATAATTTTGTTTCAACATATATCTTACTTCTAAAAAAAAGATAGTTGAATTTGTGCAAGTGAACAACAACAACAACAACAACAAACTCACTATAAAGTATATACATATCTTACCTCTGCCTCGTACATATAGAGAGAATATATCTGGTAGATTGTTATATTCAAATAGTGAATTCAACAACAATAACAATATACAAAACTTAAGAATTTTAAAATAGAGGAATATTGTGTATGGCAAAAAGGGGAGTGATAAACTTTCTATATTTAGCAAGGAATAACATGGATTCTAGAATAAGTAAGTGTAGAAGATGAGTTTACCATGGGAATCATTATCCTCAACGTTGTTTACTTGAGGCATCAGAGTTGGCTCATCTGAAGCATCGTTGGAAGTTTTGGGGGTAACCAGACATACGAAGGGCTTGTGGATTTGGATATAATCTGAAAACCACGGAGTGCCCCTCTTTGCATAAAACAAAATGTACGCCTGCTCTGCCAAAACAAGATCTTCTTGAACATAATCAACCTATGAGAGTCAAACAAAATATCAAGTTATTTATCGTAAATACACCGACTTTCTAACAAAATAAGGAAATTCTACTGTTTTCCATACCTTCTCATCATCAAATTTGTACCATTCATTTGGAGCACAACGAATAAAGTTGTAATAGTGTCCTGAAGAGATCGAAGGTCCAAAATGAACTATAACTGCGTAGAGATCATATTTAATTTCTTCCTGTTGAACAAAAGGATAATTTTGAAGCAACATCATGTAACTTCTAAAAAAAGATAAAATGTTTGTAAAAGTCCAAATGAAGATACTCACATCATTGATGTTGTTGTTATAAAGAAGCATGTCCAATTCCAGAGGAAATGAAACATGCTTTTCCACCTTCTGAACAACTAACCCGTTATTTTTGAATCGCTTCAAATGTAGGGCAGCAACAGCAGGGGAATGATCGACGAGGAGCTGCTTCTCAAATATCCCTTGTGTCTTGCATCTTTTACAAAAAAACTCAATTTTCTCAATTTTAGTGAAAGATTCTAGTGCGGCTGGTACACTGTCAACGTCCTCAATCTCCAAGCTTAAGTCGATTAAAGGCTCGCGTGTGACAGATGAATAACCACAATTGCTACATCGGAGCTGAAAAGTGAGAAAAATAGACTAACAATATAAATATTTTTTTTTACAAATGGGGTCTGATGAGGATAGAGTATACACAAGCCTGACCCCTACCTTGAGAGGTAGAGAGGATGTTACTGATAGACCCTCAGCTCAAGGAAAAGCGTTACAAAACAGTTCAAAAAACTAAAACAACAGGAGAAAAGAAACCAAGATAAACTAGAGAGAACAAAAATTGAAATGCTTACCTTGCTCACAAGGCGACCACCAAAGGCCTCTTTCACAATGTTGTATTTTGTCTCTAAATAGTTACAACAAATTTCAAGTTTATTGAGAAAGCACTGTAGGAATTCGTGTGCATCTCCTTGTTGGTTTACATTGAAGTATGACGAAAAATCTGATATTTTCACAATGTTAAGAAACACGAAGATATATAAGGTACATATTTATAGTTAAATGTTCTTTATAAAGAAAATTAAAGTAAACTTCAGAAGGAAATAAATAAATAACTAGGTTTGGATATACATCTCAATTGGCTAACAAGTTTCGTCGGCCAGACAAAAAACTTCCCATAAAATATCGAAAAGTCAATAAGCTCTCGGATGATGCACACCACACAAAATCCGTTATCATATGCTGCAACAAGAAATGATGATACGATAAGGTAAGAGACACTAAAAATGGATAAAAAATAAAAGGAAAATTCTAAGTTGATCCTTACTTTGACATGGAGATACATGATCGATCGATCTAAGGAGCTGAAGTAACACAACGGTGTGCATAAAAGATTGCACAACCACATTTAAAAAGCATGTGTTGCCTAAGTTACGCATGCCAATGCCCTAAAAATAATGAGTTAATAGTTAGAATAAACATAAGAAACATATAGTAGAACTAGGAGGTTTATATATATATATATGTATGTATGAAATTTCTACAACAAAAAAATCAATCTTATCCCACAAGGTAGTATGTACAGCTGACCTTATGAAAGAAGAGAGGTTATTTTAGTAATGTATGACATTAAAAAGTATACCTAATATTAGTTAGCGCCATGCTGAAAAGTGGATATTTCTTAACATGATAGTTTCATTCTAAGAGTGGCAATTTTTCAATTATCAAGCTAAAAAAGTGATTAGACCCTACCCTATATATTTTACTACCTAGTTGATTGATTAAGATGCCATAAAAATAGGTTAAAATTATAAAATGTATTACTTGAAAGAGGTTAAGAATACTTATCCCAAACTATATTACTACATGATTAAGATGACATAAAAATAGGCTAAAATCATAAATTGTATCACTTAAAAGAGTTTACAAGTGGTTAGCCCACACTATTTCACAGTAAATTGTATCACTTGAAAAAAAGCTTAAAAGTGGTTATCTAGTGCTATTTTTCTACGTAATTGATTGCTCAATATCTCTTAAAAAGGCTAAAAGTATAATTTGTATCACTTGGAAGAGCTTAAAAGTGGCTAGCCCCACTCCATTTCACTATACAATTGATGGTGTAAGAATTTTATGTCATAAAAATAAACTAAAATTGTAAAATTGTATAACATAAAAGAGGTTAAAAGTTGGAATCATACCGTTATTATAAAAGGCTTATACTCAATAGGTTTACTTTCTTCCTCAACTATCTTTTTGAAATTCTCGGGCTCAGTTGAGCAAATGAGCCCAATTAAAGAACTAGGCTCACCTTTTAAAGGAGACCATTTGTCCTCGTCAGAATCCAAATAGCCACTACTATCAGAAGAAACAATATAGCCAATTGAATCCAAATCAGCACCAGTGATCATTGTTTCAGCAGATTCGATCCAATCCGGCAACCCCTCAAACAAACCCAAATCCTTTTCTTTTTCTTCTTCAACTTCAATTTTCACCGATGAAAAATTGATATTTTTTTTCTCAATCTCATCGGATTTCAAAGTTGGATGACTAGGTGAAGTCAAATTCTCTGCAATTGTTTTTCCCATTAAGATTTCACCAAAACAACAAAAATAGAGAGAAATGAAATGACTGATTTTTGGAAGATTTTTTTAAAAAGGATGTGCTTTTAGATGATTAGAAAAACAACAGGTACAAAATGGGGTTTTTATTTGGGGATGAAATCAAGAAAAGCACAAAATCTTGTGTCTTTTTTGATCTGTAACAATTTGAATTTTGAAGGAATTTGGAGATTTTGAGAGGATGTATGTTTTGCTTGAGAGTGATTTCAAAGAGCTCTTATGACAGGTAGGAGGGTTTTAAACTGGGAGGGAGATATATATAGGGGTTTTGGTGGGGGTGGGGGAGGGGACTTGAAAATTGAATTTGCACACAAGAGAAGTGATGAAATTTAGTGTGATTGTCTTACTTAGTAGATTATCTAAATTCCATGATATAACAGCCACTTAACTATTGCTAATTATTTCATAAAGTCATGTTTTTTCTTCTCTTTTTATTTAATTAGAAGGTCATTTAACTGTATTTTATCTTTTCAAAAGTGTTGAAGTTTTCTTTTAGTTACTACAATAGTTTTTACCAAAATAAGTTGTCTGGTTTAAGATAAATTTGAAATTTAAATTTTAGTTAGGTTGTTTTAGTTGTTGAGATATTTTAGGATTTTAAAATTTTAAATTATGCAGATTATGTGTTTTATGTTGGCTATTTAAATACTCTTAATGCTTAATAAAGTTATTGAAAGTCATTTCAATCCATTGAGAGACATTTTTAATCTTTTTGTGTTGCCCCATTTTAAAAAAATACCAACAGTGGTATCAAGAGCTTCATTGATCTTCAGGGATCTCTGAAATCTTCCAAAGAATGACCATACATTTTTAACCCGTAAGGGCTACCTTTTTAACCCATCAGGCCAACCCATTTTAACCCATCAGGGATACCATTTCAACCCGTGCTTTTTTCAATGCATAGTCATTTCTAAACCAATTTTTAAACAAAAATAATGGCAAGCACTAGTCTTTCTTTGAATGCCCCAAAAATTTTCAAAGACAAAAACTATCAAATTTGGTGTGTGAGAAAAAAATCATAATTTGAAACTTATGTGATTAGTGATGTTGTGATGGAAGAAAAATCCTTACAACCTCTCCCTGCAAATTCTACAAAAGTTCATATCAAAGCACTTTCAAATAAACTTTTATACAAGACAATGTCATGGAAGGTATTTCTGAGGCACAAAATCAAAAGAAGAAAAAGAAAAAAGAAGAAATTTTGCAAGTTCAAAAACGAAGAAAAGAATCCTGCATCAACTACCAAATCAGAAATTAAGGAGGAGCATTTTTTCAATTGCAATAACTAAAGCAAAGGAGGAGTGTTGAAGTTTGCTTTTACTTACTACAGTAGTTTTTACCAAAATAAGTTGTCTAGTTTAAGTTAAATTTGAAATTTGAATTTTAGTTAGGTTGTTTTAGTTGTTGAGATATTTTAGGATTTTAAAATTTTAAATTATGCAGATTTTTTTTTTATGTTGGCTATTTAAAGCCTCTTAATGCTTAATAAAATTATTGAAAGCTATTGAAAGTCATTTCAATCCATTGAGAGACATTTTCAATCTTTTTGTGCTGCCCCATTTTTTAAAAACACCAACAAAAAGTCACCATATTAAATATTTGAACGAACAAAATTTATTTAGTCCATACAAACTTTTTGTTTTCAATGTACACTGTAGTAATCAATTATTCGACCTAATCCTAACTCGGAACTTAAATTAAAATTATTTTCACAAGAAACTTGAGGAAAATTGTAATTTTTGTTTAATGTAATTATCAGTGCAGATATTTGTAGTAAATATTTAAATATTTGGATAAATTTTAGCATGTGTATTGCTTCTTAATTACTTATCTTTTTGCAACATAGAAGGCTAATTTCATATAACACGGTATATTCGAATAATCTATTTTATTGATGCACTTATGTGAATGAATATTTTCTCTTTTTAATATGAGTTATTTATTTTTTTATTCATAAAAATAAATACTACTCTTATAAAGTTTACAATTTATTGCAGATTTATATTTATTTGGGTTATGGTAAGGGTTGGATCGTAGTTTGTTCATACATGGATTGAAACAGAAAGAAAGTTCATGTAAACTAAATAAAATGGCATGTCATATTTTATTGATAAAATATTAATAGAGTGACTTTAGGGATATATAAACAAACTTGAGTGACCTTTTAAATTTGTTACAAAAAACATGTCTTTGTTTGATAATTATCAATAGTTGAGTGACCTTTTGAGTCCTTATCTCCTAAATTCCTCCTCCTCCTCGCCTCCACACACACAATATACATGTTTTTCCTATATCACGTGATCTATGATTTTATTGAATTTACGACAAAAGCTTTTCTAGATGTTTGATTATTAAAGAATAAAGAGTAATTAAAAAGTAGGTTCTATTAATTTTTTTAAAATCTACACATAAATTAACCAAATGATAAGAACACCTCCTAAAATAGAGTATAGAAATGATATCAAGATGATATATCTTAAGGGAGAAAAAATGCATAAATAGTAACCTTTGATAAAATTTCTTTATATGTTCTCCCAATAACATTATCATATTTTCATTGATATAATTACCTTTAAAAGGTTGATTTCTCTTTAAAAAGAATTTGGGTATTTTGATTTTATTTTCACAGACATATACATACATGCATGCATAAATACATATATACATGCATACATCTGTATGTATGTATATATTGTCATGCCCCGAGGCTACCCCCTAAACGCAACACGGTTCTTAGTGTCACTAGTAACCCCAAGCCAACCCATGGCATGACATATATATACAAGTACAATAAAAACATGCACTGTACGGAAGCTAAAAGCAGTTTAATAACTTAAATTGGGAAAAGCCCAACATGTCTGAATATATAAAATATATGAAGAATATAATGGTGACCGAAAACAACATTAACAACTCAAACTGAATATACTCTATGTTTGAAAACCTCTAAAATATTTGAGTTGTTAGGACATGCCCCCAAGCTAACTCTAACAAGAGTGAAACTGAAAAAATGAATGCTCAAAAGTAAAGCATGTCTATCGTCCTCGAACTATGAGGACTCACCACTAAAACTACTAAGTACGGACGGTAAGTCGGGCTAAGTGCGGTCGTGATATTAAGTGCCTGAACCTACATCATACAATGATGAAGCGCAAAAGTACATGCAAGTACTTTGAATGTAATGAGAAAGCGGTGTATATGCTAAGCTAAACAACTGAACAAGGAAATAGATAAACTGAAGCATAAGTGAAAGTTGAGCTGGATGCAATGACCAAGTACCAATCATGAAGATATAACATGTTGAACTGAATACTGAAATAAATACTAAATATATGGTCAATGCAACATAAATCTGACTGTGGGAGATACTATTAACGAACATAAACCACGTGACCTAAACGTGGAGTCCGATGTATATACCCCATCGAGAGGACCAAATATACCTTTCTGCGGTATAAAGGCATGATTGTGGCGTGACCACTAAAACTGATCCTTAACAGAGGGTACATATAAACCAATGGGAGTACGTAGTTCTGTAACTTGAGGGTATGCTAAACCCAAGTCCAACTCAGTACTAACTTTACTCCTAACTGAAAATAAAGCTAAGAAAATGCAACTATAATACTTAATAACTTAAAATACCAATAATTATTTGAGAATGCATCAAACATATACATAAAGGTATGACATTCGAACTCTGAAGCATGATTGTTTGACTAATCTGCCTAGCAAGTATAATTCAAGAAATACTGATAATTAACACAAGCTAGGGTTTCAAAGTTTTATATATGGGACTATACTAATTCTCCACGAAACATGTAATTAACATCATAGAAACTATAGCAGCTAAATTCCAATAGATCCCTAAGATTTAGGAACCCTAGGTTGACAGTTTATGGAGAAGCTGAAGAATTGACTAAAATCTACGGACCTAATGGGTGAAAGGAACCCACTAGTGAAATCCCACATACTCGGTGAAGAAAACTACGGAGAAATCCTTCGTATTTCGGGGCTGAACTTGAAGGAGAACTCTATTTGTTCTATCGAGAAAACATTCAATTATTTTACTTATTTTCTCTCTAAGTTAGATGATTTTAGGAAAATTCATATTTTAGGTAGTTTCTGACTAGATTACTAGGCTAAGAGAAAGTAAAATGACGTAGTTCAAGTATCAAATGACATAGTTTAAGTACCTAATGCATAGGAGAAAAGACCAATACGACCCTTACTTAAAACTGACGAGGTGACTATCAAAAGGGGATTCACGAGCCGTCTAAGGCATGATGGCTGGTCTATTGGGCAGTGATGTTTCTCTGTCTAACATGGCTTTACTAAAATGAGCATTACTTCTTAATCTGAGCTCAAAATTAGAAAATTGGTGGCATTGGAAAGAGGACTCAAAGACCTTTAATTTGATAGGTCGTGGCCACCTAATCTATGGTATGATAAATTATATGATAATTTGAAGTTGGAAAAAAACTAAAAACCTGATAAGTCCCTTTAACGGATGACTTCACGTCCATGTGAGGTTGCATGATTTGTCTAGGCATCTGTGGTCCTTCACAGTAAACATGGGGTGCATCCTCACCGTCTGAGTCACTTGTAAGGACCCTAGACGGGCGGTTAAAGTCACCATGGGTTGTCTAAGGCACCGTCTAGGTGACTCCTTACTAGGGACAGTCCTAGATGGTCTCATGATGCCCTTCATGGATTGTGGCCCCCTAAACGACATATCTAGGGTGCCATAAAGGGTCCATGGTCCATTTTGGGTTCACAGACTTGCCTGTTTGTCCTTTATCGCCCTCTTTTGAAGTCCCAGTTGTTACAATATCTCTTCCTTGGGATCATTTGTCTTCAAATGAAGACTAAACAATTTGAATTTGGATGGAAAGAGCGGCAATCCCTACCAACTGAGTACTAGAAATTGATATCTAACTGAATTGAGTCCTATGGACATGAAAACATGCTGAAATGCAGAATAATTGAGGTAACATGATACTGAGAATGAATTGCACAAAAGTAAATTGAGAGACAAGAGAGGAAATATTACCTCAAGCTGAAACTGAATCAAAGGAGAAGAGGTGAGGGTACTTGGCCATCATGGCTGCTTAGGCTTCCCAAGAAGCTCCCTCTACGGACTGATTCCCCCACAAAACCTTTACTAAAGCGACTTTCTTATTTATAAACCTACGAATCTGACGATAGAGAATCTCAACTAGAACATCCTCATAGGTAAGGCTGTCCTTCACATCCATACTCTCTGAAGCCACTATCTATGCTGGATCACCCACATACTTCTTCAACAAGGAAATGTGACAGACTGGACGAACCGTTGCTAGTTATGCTAGTAACTGTAACTCATATGCCATATTACCAACCCTTTTAAGGATTTTTTAAGGACCGGCATACCTAGGACTACGCTTCCCTTTATTGCCAAATCTTATCACCCCTCTCATGGGTGAAACTCTCAAGAAAACCAATCATTGATTTCAAACTCTAAGTCTTTTATCCTCACATTTGCATAGGACTTCTGACGACTCTGAGCTATCCTTAGTCTATCTCTGATGAGTTGAAATTTCTCCATATCCTTGATGAATAACGTTTCAAGCACAACTTATCAAATTCTAGGTTTAAACAATTGTTAAGCAATATAAAACCCAACAAATGAGTTGGGGTCGAACCCACATGGAGTGGTACGTGTTCAAATTCAATCAGGAAGTACAAATGTGATGTAATCACTTATAGGAATAGAAACTATAGAAAAGAGACATAAAATAAAGTTAAAATGGGGTGACAATAAATGTCAAATTGAAGGGATTTTAATTTGCAGTTATAAACTACAGGGCAGTCAAACAGTGATGAAATAACAATAGGAGAATATTTTTTGGGTTGTTATCGATTATAGGAAAATTTCGATATATGGATAATTGAAACTACTAGTAAATAGCTAAATATCAGTGGGAAGGCTAGGCTATAATTGAAATAGCTTTCTCTCAAACAACTATTCCGCTTCAAGTGATTTCTCTCGAACATCAGCAAGCATAGCAATTAAAAACAGCCCACAACCTTAATACATCTTCTCTCTCTAGCAAGATGGGTAGGATTGGGTTTAGGATTCACTCTTTCCAGCTGAACCCAAATCAACCCAATACCTACAAACGATTAATCTCAAGCCTTAGCCCCAAAATTTCTCTCTTGAGCAAGTTAAGAACACAAAGTTAGAACTGCATTTGCAACCACAATTCATAAATTAAACCTCAGCTAATGATTAAACCCATTTCAATATAGCATTTAAATTAGTAATTAAATATACCCATAAACTAATTCAACCCATAATCACATGATCAAACCCAAGAATTGGGGTTTTAGCCAAGCATCATAAAAGAGTGAAAATGGTTACCAATCGATTAGCCATCAACTGGGTAAGTGTAATTAAGCCTTTACAATGCTTCAATTTGATGAAAATTCAAAACCCACTTGCAAAATCTCCAAATTGAGTCTCCAAAAGCCTTCAAGTCTACTAAGAAACTATCAAAAGCTCAAGAGAAAATTGTTCTAGATTAATTCTGGCTTGCAAGTTAACTTTTCAAAATGTAATTTATAGTTGTCAAAAATAAGCCACGAAGGTCCATTAGGCTAGGTAAGTTGGGCTAGTCGAGTGGTTCGGCGATCCTCCCTCTACTCTTTCTATCGCCTTTTTGCATTATCTCTCAGCATCCTCAAGTCCTGTAACTTTGGGCGATCACTCTTGGCATCACAGAACTGCTCGGTGATTCACCAGCTACCCCTTTTTTGTCACCGACTGGGTTTCTTCCCTCAGGGCTGGCACAGTGAATCTTTAGGCGGTCAAAATAGTTACTCGGCGGTTCGCCAAGTACTCTGGGTGATCATCAGGCTCGCCTTTCTTCACTTCTTTAGTTTGTTTTGTTCCTTTTTACCTGCTAGTGTCCTTGCTTTGCTCCTCAATCCATATACATGAAAATCAAGGCATTAACATCAGTTTATAACATAAATTAGTCATTTGAGGACACTAAACCTATCAAAACAAAGCCCTAAATTAGTCCAAATATTTGACTCATAACACCCGCAACTTAAACTTTTGTTTGTCCTCAAGTAAAACTCAAGATCAGTAGTTCAAAAGGATGTCTCAAATAGTACTGCATAAGACTCAATGATGAATGTACACAACAAGGTTCAAACTACTCATGCAAAGATCAATTTTGCACTTAAAGATTCAAATTGTGACTCACCATTATCAAAGATACTCAAGTTCACAATACTTGCTTCAAGTGCAAGTTCAAGCTCAACAAATGTACTCAAATGCCCTCACAACAAAGATGATTCCATAGTCACAAACAATTTTAAAAAAAATTAAAGTTACGGAATCACATACACTCTCACACTAACAAAGATGAACACCTGCATGACTTCACCCATAGGTTTGCCCTTATTTTCCAATCAACATTCGTTTCAGCTCACTCAAGATCAAAAAGGTCTTTTCAAGGCTTGTAACGAGGCTGAGTGTAAAGGTATGGTCATTTAGGCTTAGTGGCTTCTACCTTCATGAATTGTGGTCTGAACATTATTTTTTCTCCTTTTCTTTAACATTTAAATCATGCACACAATCCACCCCATTATTAAAAATCCCATGAACTATCGGATACCCCATTTCTTTTGCAATTTCACCACTTTATTTCACAACTTTTTCATTCTTTTTCTTTGCTTCTTTTCTCTTTTTTTTTTAACATGGAGGGGTTCCATCTTTTTCAAAACCATTACTCAAAGGGGGATTTCTCACACTTCTTGATTTTCCTTCTCTTTTCACCATGCCCCCAACTTAAGATTTTGGCCTAAGTTAGCTATTCAAATAAACCACACTTCATGAAAGTTATGGGTAAATGGATAAAGAGGAATCACAATTGTTCAAGTTTCTTCAACAAAAAAGGATAAGGCTCAAGAGGGTTCAAGCAAGGTTCATACATCTCACAAGGTCGGCCACAAAAGAGGTATATTGTCAAATTGTTTCACTCTTCAAAAAAATTTCCTAAGATCATTTCAAGTGCTTGCATCACTTAGTCAACCGGACCAACGGGGCAAATTCTAAGTGTCATCACACACAATGTTCAAATTAATCTCATCACAAAAGGCATTGGAACCAATATCAACAAGACTCCATACATTTTAGCTAGTGTGGAATGTTCATAACAAGAGACTCATTTGATAACCGGTTGGTCACAACGAGATGGTAAAAGTTCAGACATTGTCTATGCAACTTCATTGGCCTCATTGTAGCCGCACATTCATTTCGTTCAATTAAGAGCACTATTCAAGTCATCGGTATTGATAATAGCCTACACTCAAATTTCACAAGAACAACCACAATCACATACAAAAGAGGTGGCCAATTTTAAAATTAGGTTTCAAAACCATTTTCATTCAAAACAAGTGCCACAAGCTAAAATATCCACAATATCAAGATCAAAACACATATATAGATCAACAAAACCCAATATTAACAAACAAAATAAAATCAAAAGGGGTAGGTATGGAAATATCTAACCCCACCCAACAAAAAGAAGCAGTTGTTCTCAAATACAACTAAAACTAAGATAATCAATAAAAACAACAGAGAGGGAGGTAAAAATGATCCAATTTACTCAGTCACTCCGTCTGTCGGGGTATCAATGCTCGGGGTAACACTCTTAGGATGGGCATCAGCCCCCGATGTAGAATCAACTGTGGCTTCACTGGGCCCTGCCATAGTGGTGTCTCTAAAGGATGTTTGAACAACAACATGTATCATAGCCTTCTCTACCTCAGTCAGACCCTCAAACACAGTATCCTCCTGAACACCAAGCTTTTCCTCGTCAGTCTCAGCCTCAGACTGTGCAGCCACATCATCAGGTCTAACCTCATCTCCGGTGGTAGCCGGAGGCATATCAGAACACGTTGGAATATCTGTGCTCAGGTCATCAGGGATCTCTACAGTCCCATAAATTAGATACATATCAGTGGACTTCAGCTGGTCCACATCCTTCCTCAACTCCACAATCACGGCTTTTAAGGCTATCACCTCATGATTAGCTCCCTGATCTCTCTAACACACCTTGATCCTTGCCATGAGGGCATCAATAAAAACTATAAGAGGTTTCAATGCAACACTGACATCTCTCTCATTCATCCCAAGAACTATGGCCTCTAGCCTAGAGGCACGTGTATTAGTAGAATAGGCTAGGTGCCCCATCCGTAGCAGCATGGCCTAGGTTAGCGGAGGTCGGGATGCAGTAGTGCTAGCAGCAACATTTGGAGGTGGGGGAGCAGCAGAAGAACTTAATGTCACAGAGGGGGTAGAGATAGAAATACCTGAAGGCCCGGTGGCCGGAGTAGGAAATACTGCCTTTGCAGGTAATATCTCAACATCTACTGGCGGGAAAGTATCCACCGAAGCTACCTTTCTTCGCTCAGCCTCGTCCTTCTAGTACTCGGCCTTAATACGCCCGATGTCAGAGGACGAGGAGGTGGGAGTCACCTCCACATCAACCTTCTTATCACACAGAACACGGGCCTGTTTGCACAACTCGGTGATCAACAACAAAAATGGAAGAGATGTCTGACGCTATTTGGGCCTCATGGACATCTCTTGTCCAATGATCACACCTAAATTGAGACTCTTCCTAGCAATGATAGAGCCAAGATAGGCCGCTTTTGTGTGACAGAGGATAGACTCGTTCTGGGATGGCATGATTGTGCTCCTAATACACCCAAACCAGTACCTCACCACCACATTTAGATATTTCTTCTCAATGGGAACTCCGGCCTCAATCCACCTAGGAGTACCGTCAGAAAGGAGAGGAGCCAGCCAACTTTTCAGATCATCCAAAGTCTTTGTCGTGATCATACTCTGATATGTATGTTCGATGTCTGTTGCCCTATCAAATATGGTGTTTATCTCATTATTGTCACATCACATTGTCCTCCCCTGGACCACCACAGACTCTACCTGTGTGAAGGCACTGGACTTCTTCATTCCCTGAGGTACCAAGTCACTGTAAGCGGCATAAAATTACCGGACCCAGGTGGGAATGTATGGGCCATAGGTCCTGGTAAAGATCTTGAACATGTGGAATCGTAGAGTGTCAAACACATTTGAGTATCTGTCCACGACACCATCCATGGACAATCTCTATTCTTCCAAAAGGACCCTCAAGCCCACGGCCTTAAACCGGTTGAGTAACCGGGGAGGAGGACCCTGAACTGGTGGTGCTGGAACCACCGTATCTGCTGGGGCTGGGGCTGAATCTGATGCAAGAGTGGTAGGCTCCAGAATCCTAGATGGATCATTACGAGATTTTGCACAAATCTTTGCTCACCGGACTTGTAGTAATTGGTCATCCTTAGGCTCAGAGAATAATGCCTGAGAATCAAATGATTCTCCCTCACTACCAGAAGTATCTTCTGGTGTCTCAGATACGGGTGTCTTGCCCTTGCCCTTTCCTCCCTTCGGAGGTGACTTTTTGCTCTTTGATTTGAAGGTAACTACTCCCTCATTGATGACAATTCCCCGCGCCTTTTTTCGGGGGGGCCTGCCACTATTGTCCAAATTTGTTCTAGCCATATCTACAAAACACATAGAAATGTGTTAGAAATGGTTCAATAAAAAAAATGCAGAAATCAAGTTGTAGAAAGACTCGCCGAACTATTCGGCAAGTCACCGAGTCACTTCGGCAAGCCAGATCGTGCTCGCCAAAATTTCCAGCTTGAAAAATTTCCAGAATTAAGGCATGTCGCCGATTCTCAGGGATTTTCGGCAAATCGCCGACACCAATCAGCGAGCTTACAGTAGCCCACCAAATATTACAGTGTATTTTAGGGGCTAGGTGCCCACCAAATGTTACAGAGTGAAATCAACTAAACTTTGAAATTAAACGCGATCGGAGAGAGACTTTGGCGAACTGCCAAACTATAAAAAGTTGTTCTAACTCGTGTTGACGCATGACTTTTAAGATATTTCCTTCAAGAAGATCTATTCGAGGATGTCCTACTATGATAAATGATACTTCTCAAGTTCAAGACTCTCACAATGCACTAGAAGTGTAACCCCCTTAGGGAGATGTCACTAATGATGAGTTCAGGAATACTATTCAGATGCTAACTCGAGTTATTGCAAACCAAGTTGGTTAACTATGAACTGGTCATCAGGATGTAACTGATACATCTACAATCTATAAATTCTTTAGAATGAATCCCCAGAGTTCGCTGGATCAAACATCACTGAGGATTCGAAGAACTTTGTGGAAGAGCTTTAGAAAGAGTTTGAGTTCATGCGTGTTGCTGATATAAAGCGTATGGAATTAGCCTCATATAAGCTAAAAGGTGTTGCTAGTATATTTTATTATTGGAAGATGAAGAACATGGAAGAGGGGGCACCACTTTTGAATTAGGTTGTGTTTTATGATGGTTTCTTGGGGAGCTTCTTTCCCTAATAGCTAAGAAAAGTTAAAGTGAGAGAGTTCCTAAATTTTAAAAAAGAAACGATGAGTGTGCAATAGTACATTCTCAAGTTTACTCATCTCTCCCGCTATGCACTAGAGATGGTGGCATATATGAAGAGCATGATGAGTTTGTTCATGTCCTGGCTATCCCGCCTATCAAACAAGGTAAGGAAATTTTGTTGATAGGGGACATCGACATAGCTAGACTCATGATTCTTGTGCAGAAGGTTGAAGAGGAATAAGTTAAAGTATAAAGAAGAGTTTCGCAACAAGAGGGCCAAGACAACAACTAATTAGATTGGCGAGAAAAAGACTAGGAACTGGATCCGGTCATATTTTAAGCAGAGGTTATCTTGACCTGCTCTATCTACAACTAATGCACCTGCACCAATAAATAAGAATGACCGTATGAATCATAGTTCTTGTAATTTCAAAGCCTAAGGTACTTAGTCTCAGGGTAGTGTGGCATAGGGTTTTCAGAGTCTATCTTGTTCTAATTGTGGTAGGACCTATCGAGGAGAATGTCTTGATGGCTCCAATGGCTATTTCAAGTGTGGCCAGAAGGGTCATTTTATGAGAGAATTCCCTAAGAACAGGCAGGGTAATGGGGGCAGTAGAGCCCAATCTTCTTCAGCATAACCAACAGAGAAAAATACATAGAGAAGAGCTACTTCAGGAACAAGTAGAAGTATGAACTTTATGTATGCTATATCTAGTTGCCTAGATCAGGAGAACTCACCATATGTTGTCATTGGTATTCTTAAAGTCTTTGATTTTGATGATTGTTCCTTACTTGATCCAGGTGTGACTTTGTCTTTTGTGACTCCTTATGTATCCATGAGGTTTAGAATTTCCCCCGAACAACTTCTTGTGCCTTTCAATTTTTCCGCACCTTTTGGTGAGTCTATTCTAGTAAAAAGATTCTATCGTGATTGTACTATCTTTGTCTATCACAAGGACAACTTAGTTGGGCTAGATAGGGTGGACTTTGATGTTATTCTATGTATAGACTGACTTCATTCATGTTATGCCTTAATCGATTGTAGAACTTGAGTAGTCAAGTTGCAGTTTCCTAATGAGCCACATTTAGAGTGGAGAAGTAACTCAGTAGTGCCGAAAGTTTGTTTTATTTAATACCTTAAGGCTAGAAAGTTAGTTTCTAAGGGCTGCGTCTATGACATAGTCTGAGTTAATGACTCTAGTATTGAGACACCACCTATTTAGTCAACTCCAGTTTCGAGTGAGTTTCCAGAGGATCTTCATAGAGTCTATCTTGAGATAAATAGACATCAATTTATAGATATTCTTCCCGATACTCAACCCATTTCTATTCTACCATATAGAATGGCTCCAATTAGGTTAAAAGACCAGTTGAGAGATTTTTTTGATAAGGGTTTAATCCAACCAAGTGTCTCACCTTGGGGCACTCCGTTCTTATTCGTGAAAAAGAAAGATGGTTCCCTTAGGATGTGTATCAATTATCGCCAGATGAACAAGGTCACCATAAAAAAAATATACTCTTTCAAGAATTGATGAACTTTTCAACAAACTTCAGGGTGCCACGTTATTTTCCTAAGATAGACCTTAGATCAGGCTATCATCATTTGAAAGTGAGAGAAAGTGATATCCCAAAGACAACTTTAAGGACCTGTTATGGTTATTATGAGTTCCTTGTTATGTCTTTTGGTTTAACTAACACTCTTGTAGCATTCATGAATCTTATTGACATAGTATTTAACTAGTATCACAATAGGTTTTTTATCGTATTTATTAATGACATATTGTTATACTCAAAGAATGAAGAGGACCATGATAGTAATCTAAGAATAGTTCTCCATACTCTAAAGTATCGGTAGTTGTACGCCAAGTTTTCTATGTGTGAGTTCTTGCTTGAGTACCTGGCATTCTTAGGCTATATAGTATGTGGCGCTGAAATTTGATTTGACAATCAGAAGATTAAGGCAGTGCAGAACTAGACAGACCCACATCTCTAATAGATATAAGGAGTTTCTTTTGACTGGTTAGTTAATACAGAAGGTTCATCGAGGGTCTTTCACTTATTGTATCACCATTGACTAAGTTGAGTTAGAAAAAACAACAAAGTTTCAATGATTTAAAACTTGTGAGAAAAGCTTTCAGGAATTGAAAACTCGGTCAACCACCGCTCTATTGCTGACCCTACTAGAGGGTAAATTTGGTTTTGTTGTTTATTGTGATGCGTCCAGAGTTGGACTTGGTTGTGTATTGATTCAAAATTGTAAGGTTATAGCATATGCCTCCAGACAACTTAAGATTAACAAAAAGAACTACTCGACTCGTGATCTTGAGTTGGTAGTAGTAGTTTTTTCTCTCAACATATGGTGTCACTATCTCTATGGAATTCACATGGATGTTTTCACAGACTAGAAGAGTCTCAAGTATGTTGTCACTCAGAAGGATCTAAATCTTCAACAAAGGAAATGTCTAGAACTACTCAAGGATTATGATATGAGTAATTTATACCATCCAGGTAAGGCTAATGTTGTTGTTGATACCTTGAGTATGTTTTCCATAGGGAGTAATGCGCATGTCAAGTAAGGTAAGAAATAGTTGGCGAAGGAAGTTCTCAAACTTGCACATTTGGAAGTCTGTTTGATAGATTCTAGTAAAGGTGGAGTGGTTGTGATAAATGGGGCTGAATTATCGTTAGTGTTAGAAGTGAAGGAGAAACAAGACAAGGATCCTATATTACTTGATTTGAAAGAAAATGTGCACAAGAAGAAAATGATGGTCTTTGCACAAGAGGGAGATGGTGTGTTGAGGTATCCAGTTAAGGTATGTGTTTCAATTGTGGATGAAATCCTAGAGAGAATCATGGAAGAAGCCCATAGTTCCCGATATTCGATTCATCTTGGTCTCAACAAGATGTACCATGACTTGAGAGAAGTCTACTGGTGGAGTGGCATTAAAAGGTACACTGCCGAGTTTGTTGCTAAGTGACAAAATTATCAGAAAGTCAAGGATGAGCATCAAAGATCATGTGGTGTGGATCAGAATATAACTCTTCCGAAAGGGAAGTGGGAGATGATTAGTATGGAATTCATTACATGCTTACCTCAATCTCATAGGTAAAATGATTCCATTTGGGTGATTATGGATCAGATGACCAAATCAGCCCATTTCTTGCTAGTAAATACTACCACTACAACAACAGAAGAGTATCCAAATTTTTACTTTGATGAGATAGTTCGACTGGATGGAGTTCCCGTGTCTATCATCCCAAGTAGAGATTCTTAGTTTACCACGAAGTTTTTGAAGTCATTTAAGAAATGATTGGGTTCAAAGGTAAACCTTAGTATTGTTTTTTATCCTCAGGCAGATGGTCAAGAAGAGTGCACAATTCATACTTGAGGACATGTTGAGAGCTTGTGTTTTGGATTTCAAAGGTTATAGGAATGACCACTTGCCCCTTATTTAGTTTGCATAAAATAATATTTACCTTTCCAACATTCAGATGGCTTTGAATGAGGCTCTATATAGGAGAATGTGTAGATCTTCTACTTACTGCTTTGAGGTTAGCGAAGCTGAGTTGAAATGAGCAAATTTTGTTCGTCAAGGCATGGAGAAGGTGAAGATAATTTAGGAGAGTTTGAAAACTACGTAGAGTCGTCAGAAATCCTATATTGATTTTAGAAGAAGAGATTTGGAGTTTGAGGTTAATGATTGGGTATATCTGAAAGTTTCACCAAGGAAAGGTTTTATGAGGTTTGGTAAGAAAGGGAAGCTCAGTCCCCGACACATTAGTCCTTATCGGATATCCAAGGGGGTTGGTAATGTAGCTTATAAGTTAGAACTATTGCCAGAGTTAGCAACAGTTCATCCAACATTTCATATATTGTGCCTACTAAGAGTAATACATTAAAGGACAATTTGTCCTATGTGGAAAGTCTAGTTCAGATCGTTGATCCTTATGTTCAAAAGTTGAGAACTGAAAAGGTTGCATCACTCAAAGTCTTAGGGAGAAACCAATTGGTTGAGGAATCTACTTGGGCAAATGAGGAGGATATGAAGAAGAGATACCTTCACCATTTTTCCTCGGAATCAATTCCAAACCAAGTCACTAACTCTTTGTAAAACACTCTTTAAGTTGATATGTTGAGTCTGTTATTTGCATGTTTTGTACTTTGTGATGGGCTGTTAGACACTTTTCTACCCCTTTACGCTTAGTTTGGTCTCATTCTAGGATAAATGTTCCCAAGGGGGAGAAATTATAACACCTCAGAAGTTGGAACTTTGAAATGAAAAGAGAAAAGGCTTCAGTTGAGTATAGGTGCATGTGTAAGGAAGGGTGTACGGTCCGTACATGGTGTCACAGGCTGTACAACCAACCATGGGGAATGTTAAACTTAAAGATCTTTTTACGAAGGGTTTCATGTGCTGTGAAGAGGTCCATGACCCGCCACCCAACCCGTGAAACTTCACCCAAAACTAAGGAAGGCTCATTGACACTTGGACGGTATGTGAAGCTTTCTATGGAGGATTAAGTCGTTCATTAAAGGAATCCATCTTCTTTGAAGTTTTGGGTCAACTTCAAACAATTATATCTCTCAGCACATAATGAATTAGGTGGCCCACGAACTAACAAATTAAAGGTCTTTCAATCCTCTTTCAAATGCAACCAAGTTTGCCTTATTTCGAGTTTGGAGTAAAGTGTATGCCCACTTTAGTGGAGCCTTATCAAACAGTCGAAGTTTCACGAACAACAATACGACAAGTGAAGTTTTTCATGGACCGTGGAGCCTTAAACAACCCGTGAAACCTATCTTTTGAGGAACCTTGATAGTTTTTAAGTTGGGGTCATTTTTTGTCTTTCCAATATGTGTTTGTTACTAAACTACGTCATTTTGACTCTTATTTTAAGCCTAAACCACAACAATTTACACCTAATTGAGGGGTTAGAAAGTGTTAATAAGTTCTTTTATGTTCATTAACACTTAAAATCATTAGAATAAGGTTCCGGAAGGAGAAAAGGTAGGGTTTAAGCATTCTTTGTGTTTTGTTTATTTCACCAAAGAACTTCGTTCTTCCTGGTATGTAAGGCTATTATATTGTTGAACTAGTTGGTCCTCATGCCCTACTTCTACTTTCAAGTCAGTAAAAGAGTAATCTTGGGTTCTATCCTTGGATTTGAGTATCCCTGAGATGAATTCATGTTGAGTTCTGAGTTCTTGAGTTGATGATTATTCAATTCTTATTTCGAATTATTAAATTGTCATAAGTATTGTATTGCTATTATTGAGTTAATTGTTCATGTCTATTTTTCAGCATGAATCATGTTCTTGAGTATTCATCGAATTCTTATTGAGAGTCTTTAAAACAAAACATTATTGTTTAAATTGAGTTTAGAGGAAGTAAAAGATGTTTCAGAAAGAGTATAAGGGAACCAAGTATTTCCCAAATGTTTCATTTTTACATGAAGAAAAAGAATGGACTTTTTTTGAGAAAAGTTAAAAGACTTTTTAGAAAGATTAAGTATGGAGTTGTTACCTCTTTAAGAAACCCTTTTTGAGTAATTATATCAACCTATAATGTATTTTTACATTGAGCAACGAGAAACTTTATTTTCTAAATGAGCAATGAGTCTCAGAGATAATTTATAGTTACATCTTTTTAAGAGGATAGTTTGAGAAATTTTCTGAAACTAGAGAAAGAGTATATTTTTATACATTTGAGAAACGGTATATATTATTGGGACTAGTATCATGCACCGATATGAGGGAGTGTTCAGATAACTCACAACCCCCATAAGCCATATCCTTCCAACATGGGTAAATGATCATAATTTTTAGATGAATCCTTAGAGCATTCAGGCAAAGCTTAGTGGATCTACTTAGTTGAGAGGTTCTATATTCCGACACAATATAAGACATTTTCGGTAGTGTGGACAAGATGTTGAATCATCATGCATCTCATAGTAATGTTTATTGGTTAGAGAATCTCCCAATAGAGTTAAAAAGTAATTTAAATATATCACTTATTATGTTGAAGTTCAGAGATCAGAAAGCATTTTGTAAACTTAAATGATTTCATTCCTTAAATTCCTTACATTAAGTTGAGTTTATGCTATATCTATTGCATTCCTTTCATACAATTATATTGCCTCGGCTATATTACATACTCATGCATTCAATATAATGAGGTCATGCTACCTGCATCTTTTATGATGTACCTACAGGTGTTTAGGATCATCAATAGGCATTTTATTGAGATCACTTTGTGTTTAAGATAGCTCGGGGGAGTTTCCTTTCTTTCTAAGGATTTCATATTTGTTTTCCTGTTATTGTTGAGTTATCTTAGGACTTGTAGTATTAGAGGCTTCATAGATAGTTAGAGTTGAGGAGTCTTTCTATATTTACCTTTTAGTTTGAGATGTTTTGTAAACGGTTTTATTCATAAGATTGAGTCCTTTCAATCTTTGATCTAGGTCTATTTGAGATATCTGATTTAAACTCTACATATAAAGCTTCTTTGTGCTTGATTGAGTCTTCCTCTAAAGAGTCAACTAGGACAAGGGTTCACTTGGGAATCTGAAAGGGTTCTCGAGTGTTGGTCATATCCAAGGTGTAGGCATGAGGCGTTTCATCTCAAAAGTGGTTTTTGAAATCTTTTGGAGTTTTCGAGCATCAAAAAATAATTCTGTTGATTCCATTAGTTTTGAAATGTGGATTTTGGTATATGAGAGTTGTGGGTTTAAGATTTATAGTCTTTTTGAGGATTTGATGTCCTTTGTTGGAAAATTAAAGAAATATAGCCTTTGGATTGATTTGTCAACGTTTAGGGTTCCAATGCTCTAATAATAATTTCTAGAGTTCCGTTCAATTTGGGGGATGATTTTAAACCTAGGTGAGGTCTTGGTTGATTTTTAAGAGGTCCCTACCTTTTTTTGTAGATTTTTTGGGTGTTGTATAAGTTTTTTTGGCTTTCACGATTGTCAGGCGTAAGAGACCTCAGATCTGCATTTTGATTCTTCCATTGAGTCCAGAGTGTAGAGTATAATTGATTTGCATATATTGTTTGTGTACATAGGGTTTCAAATAAATTCTGAAGGTCCTTTCAACAATTTTGAGTTTGGCTAGTTTTAGGTTCTACTGCATGGCCATTTTGGTCATCAGGATCGCGAGGCTCCCTCATCGTGATTGCATATCATCATTTTAGGGTGAATCACAATCGTGTGGGTCTTGCATCGATCGCAATGATCAACTTAAATGAGCTAATTGTCTTACTCAGCTCGATTGTGTAGCTCTGATCATGATTGTGATGAGCATATGATACCTTGGTAGAATGTTTTTTCTAAAATCAGAGTTTCAACCCCATTTTGCAATTTTTTTATTTTTACGGGCTTTGGGGTGGCGATTTGAACCATCTTGTTTTGGAAAAATAGTTGGATAACGATTCTTAACTCTAAAACTTCATTTCCCTTTGATTATTGATGAATCTTAACATCAATTTTTTTTATTTTGATTGGTAAATTACATGGTTTTTCACGAACTTAAATTCTTACCTAAAATTGAGATTGTGAAAAGATTTTGAGTCCTTTTGGGAAAGACTTTCACCGATGAGTTTCTAAGGCCTTGTGTAATGTTTTGAAGGGTTGATTTTCAAATTCAAACCCTATTTTTGGAATTGGGTTTTGAGTTGAATAGACTCATTTTTCAAAGAAAGTGATGTGGGTATTGTTGTTTCAAGAGATTTATTGTCACTACTTGATTTTATTTATATATATATTATGTGGCTTTGGAAAAGATTTGGAAGAGGAAGACTCAACTCTTGGAGTGACTAATAGATTGCATTAAGACAAGTGATCTCTAAACCTTTGATTATAACAAAATTTGTTTATTCCCTTCGTTGTTTGGGTGTTGGAGTAATGGTGATGAGGTGAAGGGTTACTTGATGCATCTTAATGAATAAAAAAGGGTGTTGGGAATGAAAAGGTTATGTGAGTATTATGATGAGGTCAATTTCATTGTTGTGACATATTTTATTTGATTGATGAAATACTTGGGAGCATGAATGTGGACTTGAATTGCATCAATTGTTGTCTCTTCTGTGTGATGTGACATTGCTTGTGTGCATTTATTATTGAACACCATGACATAACATGTTATGGTTACACGGAACTCATCGGTAGCCACCTAAAGTTGGCACGAACTTTAATTTAGAAACCTTAACCAACCTTTGTTCATTTTCAACACCTTATGTCAATGCCCACTGTGCCATTTTGACACTCTGTTTACAAACAACAAAAACACTAAAGAGAGTGTAACACACTCTCCTATGATGTGTCAAAGTAACGAATTAACTGAAGACATGTGGAATATATGCCAAAAATAATTAACAATAAATGTACTATAAATAAAAAACATATTTTTTAAAACTAATTAGTAATTTACTTAAAAAATAAGTTACATTTTACTTTTATTAAGAATAAAAAAAACTTGTCGTGCCCACCTTCTTTCTCACCATCTCCATCTCTCCTCCTCAAACCACCATGAACATCATTTTCAAATTTGATAAAATAACGGAAGATTAACGGAATGAAAAGTACTTCCTCCATCTATTTTCACTATCATCATTTCATAACAATCTCCACCTCCGCTTCTATCTCTTTCATAAATAAATGAATTTTGGGATGCACTAAGAACTCAAGTTCCTTCATAAAAGAATTTACCTTTTTTGACCTAAATTCTCCCCTAATTGATTATTGTAATTGTTCTCCATTGAGTAATTACTTTCAATGAGATTTAATCATCTTTTATCTTTGACGAAATAGTCAAAATTATCAGCCTTTGAGTTTTACCAGATAATTTTTTCTTTCCTAGAGGTAAAATTACAGTATATAAATTTTTTGCATATTGAAGGATAGAAAAGGAAAGGGATTTTAGAATATTATTATGGATATATGTGAGCAATAAAAAGATAGAAGCTTGACCTAGTTAATGCACCACCATCAAAACCTCAAGATTCACGGACTCATCAAGTCTTTTTCTTCTTCGATAAAGTTTTTGAATAATTTCGACAAGGTTAATGAAAATCGAATTGTGAGAAAATTAGGGGGAGAAAGTTGTATATGGTGGTGGATTATGGAGGAGCCGTTGGAAGGAGAGAGAAGGAATAAGAAGAAATATAAAAAAGTAAAAATGTACAATATTTAAACTTTTGACGCGCTCAAAAGCAATGGAATGCACGCAATATGCCAACTCAGCAAAAAGTGTCAAAATGACACAATAGCACATGGAATGAGGTGTTTAAAATGAACAAAGTTTAGTTAAAGTGTCTAAATGAAAATTGGTGCCAACTTTAGGTGGCCACCGATGGGTTTGGCCTTATGGCCATGATGTCGTGGTCATAATTGGCAAGTATTATAATACCTAGATTGTTGCCGGCAAGAGTTATGATGCCCAGGCCATTTCCGGTAAGTGTTGTGATGTCAAGGTCATTTTTGCCTAGTGAATGGATATAAAGCCTATGAGAAATGATTTCGGCTAGTTATTTGACTTAAAATCAATAAGAAATGGTTAAGGCGAGAGTTAATTATTGTGCTTTGATGCATGTGAGCCTTATAATTGACCTACTTGATACTTGTGATTGATGTGAGTGAGACTTTTGAAATATTTATTTGATAATTTAGATTGACCTACTTTCTCCGTGTTGGTTGTTGACTCGCGTCAATTAAAGTGTGAATATTTAGCCTTCTGACATGTGTATTGCAGAACTGTTAGGTTGGGTTGATTTCGTTGTAGGTTGGAGTTTGAGGAGATTCGGTTGGGATGAAAGAAGTATTCAATTAATAGCTAGATGCCTTGTTTATTAGATTGCTTGTTGGGTACCTCTTTTGTTGGTACTCACTCCTTGCTTCTACACTTGTGTATGTTCCAAGCCCGTACCAGTTTGATCTCCTTCTTCTTCTTCTTATGATTTCAAGGCTTGTCAAAGATATTGAGAGGTAGCTGTTTGTCATCCCGGAGGGCCCTCTGTTTCCTTTACATTATGTTTTGTTCTACTTAAGAAACAAAAACTTTGATAATTTTATTTCTCTTTCGAATTTTGTATTTACATTAGTGGCTTGTACATGTGACAATCACATTTTAGGGTGATAGTAAAAAGAAAAAGTTTTCCATTTTTATCTTGTTCTTGCTTTATATTTCCACTTTTTTTTTTTTGGGTTAAGGCTGTCTTGTCTTGGTGGGAATAGACAAGTGTCATCACATCTATTTTGGGCCGTGACAGTATAATCCCACAAGGACAGTGTGTACAACACACCTTACTCTTATCTCTTGTGACTATAGAGAGATTGTTTAGTAGTCTATGACATATTAATTTTAAGCTAATATTTGTTAGTCGTGCATTTAAAAGTGGCAATGTTTGTAAATTGAAACTTTTACTATAACAGTGGCTAGTTATATTTTCAACTACCGAGCTGAAAAAGTGGTTAGGCCCCACCCTATCTAAATAATGTAGTTGATTGATTAAAATGTCATAATAATAAATCTAAAATTTTATCACCTTAAATAACTAAAATGTGGCTAGCCCTGGTTAATTTATTACAACAATTGATTGATTAAGATGCAATAAATATAGGCTTAAAGTACAATTTGAATCACTTGAAAGTGTTAAAAGTATTTAGCCCATGCTATTTCACTGTAAATTGTATCACATGAAAAAAGATTAAAATAATTTACTTAAAAGATGTTAGCCTTGCACTTAAAAGTTCTTGTTTTGTAAATTAGAAGTTTTATTATAACACTGGCTAGCTATATTTTCAATTACTGAGCTGAAAAGTGGTTAGGCTCCATCCTATCTATTTAACTTACTTGATTTATTAAGATTTCATAATAATAAAACTAAAATTAAATCACCTAAAAGAACTTAAAAGTGGATAGCCCATGTTAATTTATGTAACACCTTGGAATCGGGGAAAAGAAAGAAAAGAAATTTTGGGTTACAGGCTATGTCTACGGGATCCATCTACGGACCATAGAAGCTTCTATGGGCCGTAGATTGAAACCTAGTACCTTTTTATGGTTCAACATGACGGCCCGTCATTCTTTGTACGGGCCGTATATAGGTCTCGTAGGAAGGTCCCAAACTTAGTGATATTTTAAAGGGTAAAAAATTGGTTCTACGGTTGGTATCTATGATCCATAGGAAGACCTACGAGTCGTAGACATGATCTGTCAAAATTTGGTCCTATTTCAATGTTTTTGAACTTTTCTACCGTTTACTAGTATGGTCTGTAGAATGTCTGACAGGCCGTAGAAGTGGTTTGATAGGTTTTTTAAGGGCTTTTGGGTGTTTTCCCTAAAAAAAATTCAATCAAAAGTATGTTGTTTTGTCTTCTAATCTAAGCCCTATATAAGGATTTTAGGACCTAAAATGACCCACTTCAACCCTATTCTCATATTTCCCAAAAGCTAACCAAATTCATCCTCCCCAATTTCTCTCAACCTAAGGAAGAAGAAGAGGTAGGGTTCCCTTCAAGTCTCCAATTTACCATCTTTCTTAAGCATTGAATAGCAAGGTATGTGGGTATTCACCTATGAAATCAATTCTTCCATGGGTCCCAAGGTTTCAAATTTATCAATTCAATTTCAATTGACTAAGTGAAAGTTTGAAATCAATCTTTGTGGGCTTCATCCAATAGTGATTGATATTGTTGATTAAGTCTTCTAATACATGATTTAATGTTAATACATGATATTTAGTTGAAATTAAATTGACTCATGCCTAAATCATCTTTTTCAACTATGATCTTATGATGAAGTCATAAATATATGAATTATGAATATATGCATGATTTTATGAACTGATTATTAATAATTTGGGGATGCTTTGAAATGAAAGTATCAAAGTGATTATGGAAGGTTTTCTCACATGCTATTATAAGCATGATTGTGAAAGGTATTTCTCACATATGGATTCACATTGTTGAAATGTTTTCTCATCCATGTTGATTTATGTTTAAGGAGCTATTCTATGTTTTTTCCTCAAAAGTAAGTGAATTGGTATTAATCATTGCATTCCCTATGTATATTGCTATTTGAGTTTTATCTATTCTATTGGGATTTATACTTAGAACTGAGATGGCTTTTGTGGAGGCTCAAATAGAGTAGTCTCTAGTAGCAACCTCTAGTACTAGATTATGTGATCCCATAGGATTGTCTTAAATGACATAGGTGGTGGATCCACTCTAGAAAATGATGTTATGTATGGATTCTACCTTGGCTAGTAGTCTCCCCTTCTTTAAGTATGAGGGATATATTGGATTCCCTGATATAACACTCATGGTGTTATTGTCGGTGAAAGCCAATATTCCACAAAATGACTATGTTTTTCACTATATTTCATGATTCACACGTCATTTCTTCTTGAAGTCTTTATATAATCAAATAATGATAATTCCTACATGTTTAAGCCATTCATGATATCATGTCTATGTTCATGCATATTGCTCCATACGTAGTTCATTCCATGTACTAATTAATGCTTTTACCAACATTGTTTCACTAATGTAGGGTCCTACACTACTACCTCCCATATTTGTGGCTTGTTGATTTCATTGGCTTCGAAGAGTGGTGAGTTCTTATGTTCTGAGGACCGAGATACCTTTATTTTTTTATGTCATTTCCATTTCAGACTTTGTATGTGATGTATGGGTTACATCCCAATCACTTTCCTTTGTGGTGTATTAGATGTCTTATTGAGGCTTATGATAGGCTCCTCATTTGTCAAACTCTTTATTTTATAAGACAGTCTCTCTTGAATTCATTATTTCTATTATCTTGTATGATGTATGCTAAGTGGCTTGTGTAGGACCTTTTAAGTTCTTATACGCCATGCCACGTCGAGGGTGTACTTTTGGTCATGCCAAACTTGGTATTTCAAGCACAAGGTTTAGAAAGGTCCTAAGATGTATCATAAGCCACTTCGAGTAGATTCTTGTTCATAAGTATGAAGCGTGTAACACTTATGAATGAAAAACTATCAGATGCTTTGGAAACTCAATTTCTTTCATTACTCTAAAGTGATGCGATAAAGTGTAACTCATTATGTCTCTCTTTTAATCAGTATCCGATGCTTTTCAGGATATTCCTTCGCAAAGAGAACACATGAGAAGGAATATGAATGAGAATGTGGAACAAGAAGCTCCTCAGGAGGCTCCACAAGTTTCAACTTACCCTTTGGCCGAGCAAGTTACTAATATGGAGTTTACAACTTATTTCCAAGTGTTTGATAAATCCATAAGGTCTCAAGCCTATAGGGAGGTAGTGGTCTCCATGAACCCAAATGTGGATACAACGAAAACTTTAGTGAGGTACTTTACTAGGATGAATACCACAGATTGTCATGGCTCAAAGGTTAACGAAAATGCTCAAGAGTTTATTGATGAGGTGTATAAGTACTTGATTATCATGAGAGTGATCCCGGTGGAAAAGAAAGAATTGACTGCTTATCAACTAAAGGATGTTGCTCAAATTAGGTTAAACCAATGGAAGGAAGATATGGTGGTTAATGCGGGTCCTCTTGATTCTGAAAAGTTTAAGACTACTTTTCTTGATAGGTTCTTTCCCATTGAGATGAGAGAGGCAAATATACTTGAATTCATCAACCTTTGTCAAGCAAGTATGAGTGTGAAGGAGTATGCGTTCAAGTTTACTTAATTGTCTACGTATGCTCCAACTATGATTGCCGACTCTAGGGCATGGATGAGTAATTTTGTTTCAGGTGTGTCTGAAATGGTTGTTATTGAATGGCGCAACACTATTCTCATTAGAGAAATGGACATTTCTCGTCTAATGATTCATGCTCAATAAATTAAATAGGATAAACTTAATGAAAAGTCAAGGGAGGCAAAGGTCGATGATGGAGACTTCTCACATTCAAAGTCTGATGGACATGGTCGTTCTAGGTTCTGACAAATGATTTTTGGTTAAGGTTCCTTCAATGCTCCAGCTCCTAAATCAACAAATATAGGGTGTCTAACGCTAAGCCTCAAGGAGCAAATGGTTGTGGAAATGGATCTTAGGTTCCCACATGCAAAAATTATGGCAAGATTCATACAGAATGTTTGATGGACATGGATAATTGTTTTAATTAAGGCAGATTGAGATTTTGTCCATATAGACTTGACAAGGAAAAAAATGGTAGGCAAGCTCTTCATAATGGTTCAAGTTTAAGTGCTACAAAGAAAAATCACTTCTATGCACTTCAAACTCAACATGATCAAGAAGGTACTCTCAATGTTATTACTAGTATGTTGAAAGTCTCTCATCGTGATGTTTATGCTTTTCTTTATCATGGTGCTACCTTGTCTTTTGTGACGCATTATGTGGCTATGAGGTTTGATTTTCTTCTAGATGTGTTGTTAGATCCTTTTTTTTGTCTCTACACCTATGGATGAATTTATTGTGGCTAAGAGAGCCTATAGAAGTTGTCCCATATCTATATCCCATGGAGTTACTCATGTTGATCTTGTAGAGGTTGAAATGTAAGATTTTGATTTTATTCTTCGTATGGATTGACTCCATTATTGTTATGCCTTTTTTTACTATAGAACCCGAGTAGTGCAGTTTCAATTTCCAAATGAACTTTTGTTGGAGTGGAAAGGGGGAAATTATATGCCTAAGGGACAGTTTGTTTCTTGTCTTACCGTTAGGAGGATGATTTCTAAGGGATTCATATATCATCTTGTTCAGGTTAGGGATATGGATTCCAAAACCCCTACTCTTGAGTTAGTCCCCATTGTGAATGAGTTTCTAAAAGTGTTCCCTGATGACCTACATGTTCTTCCTCTCTATAGAGAAATAAACTTTAGGATTGACCTTCTCCCAGATATGCAACCTATCTATATTCCTCCTTACTGTATGACTCCGGTAGAACATAAGAATTGGAAAGAGCAATTGAAGGATTTGATAGATAAGGTTTCATCTGATCAAGTATCTCTCCATGGGTTTCTCCCATTTTGTTTGTTAGTAAGAAATATGGTTGACTTTGCATGTGTATAGGCAACCGACAATTGAACAAAGTTACTGTCAAGAATAAATAACCTCTTCCAAGGATAGATAATTTGTTTTATCAACTCCACAGAGCAAGTAACTTCTCTAAGATCGACCTCTGGTCGGGTTATCACCAATTGAGGGTGAAGGAAGATGACATTCTGAAGACGGCTTTTCAAATTCACTATGGTCATTATGAGTTTGTGGTAATGTCATTTGGTCTGACTAATGCTCCGTCCGCATTTATGGATTTAATGAATACAGTGTTCAGACAATATCTGGGCATGTTTGTGATTGTATTTATCGATGATATCTTGATTTAGTTAATGAGTGAGGAAGAGCACACAAATCATTTGAGGATTGTGTAGCAAGTCCTAAAAGGCCATCATCTCTTTGCAAAGTTCAGTAAATGCGAGTTTTGGTTAAGATCTGTGGCTTTTCTTGGTCACATTGTTTCTGATAAGGGTATTGATGTTCATCCTAAGAAGCCTGCTGCGGTTAAGAGTTAGCCTAGACCTCTATCCCCTTTGGATATTAAAAGTTTCTTGGGTTTGTCTGGTTATTATATAAGGTTTGTGGAAGGGTTTTATTCGACTTCCTCTCCACTGACGACATTGACCAAAAAAGTTGAATTCTTATGGTCGAAAGTGTGTGAGAAGAGTTTCCAAGAATTGATTGATAGACTTAGCTCCGTTCCGGTATTAACTCTACCGGAAGGATCCGATCGATTTGCTATTTATTGTGATGCCTCAAGAATTTGATCAGGATGTGTTCTTATGCAAAATGGGAAGGTTATTACTGATTCTTCAAGGAAACTTAAGATTCATGGAAGGAACTCGCCTACCTATAATTTGGAGAAGAAGAGGTTGTGTTTGCCATATATGTATAGAAGCTTACTTATATTGTGTCCACATTGATGTCGTTAGCAACCACAAGTGTAACACCTAGGAAATCTAATGACCTAATCTAGAGCCAAACATGTAGTCTAGTGTCCTAAATGAGTTAAACATAAAGATTAGAGTCGTGAAATAACCTCCCTAACTTAGTACTAATGTTTTAGGACCTACACGTCAAGGCATGACCCCCAAGGACCAAGGGTCCTTGAGGAGGAGCCCAGTGAGGGCCCAACAAGCTGTCAAATAGCAACACCACCTATGGATGGAAACCCACGATCCATGGGTGGACCCACACCCCGTGGGTGGGGGTCGTGGGTCGATACTTAGTCTCCCCACCCTTTCCTTGATCTTCCCTCTCTCTGAAGCAAACCACGCTTGTGTAGTACGTGGCGTCACCCCACCTGCGGTCCGTAGATGGGGGAGTCGTAGGTCACCTTGAAGCTGCCTAAGATTTGGCCAAGAAGAAGGACTACAGTCCCAAACCACAGACCTACAGGATGGGACGTCACCCCACCTACAGTCCATAGGTCATGGGGCGTAGGTCCCCTCTGCAAAAGCTATCTTGATCTCGGCCAATTAGGGGGTAGTTTCGTAAATTCTTAATCAATTAATTAAGGGTGGGGACAGTTTCTATTAGTTATTTTAGATATATTTAAGTACTTTTAACTATTAACCAACTATTTTAACTCATAACCCACAAAACTCAAAATATAACCACCTATCCTCTCTCAAAATATTCTCTCTCTAAAACTCCATTGAAGAGCAAGAGCAAGGTCAAGATTAGGGTTGAAGTTCCAACCTTTTCACTCCAATTTCGTGAGGAAAACATCAATCAAGGTAATGGGGATTTGATTCATGGAACACTTTTCTCCATGAATCCCTTCAACTCTTAATATCGACATTTGTGAACTGTTCAAAAACTAGGGTTTTCAATCTAGCCATGGGTTCTTCCTAAAAATGATTTCATTATGTTAATTGTCCTATATTATGGATGATTTGATGCTTAATGGTGATTTTTATTGTAAAATTCCCCATGAACTCTTCATGACCCCAATTTCATGAATTGTGATGGGTGTATTGAGGCATGAATACTATGAATTGTATCTATGTTAATCTAGTTATTGAATCTTGTTTTTTTCATGCCTAGTCTAGATATTCTAGGTTTAATTATGAGACATCATTCATGACCCTTGAGGGGGTAAAATGCTAGGGTTTATACATGTTGATGAATGTTGTGTATGGTCTCATGATTCATTTAGACAGTGAACATCCTATGACTATTGTGTAAATGGAGGTATTGTTTAAAGGTCGTTTTTCACTTACATTATGTATGAATTGTCTAGGATGATTATAATGTTATTGTGTTGATTGAAAGGCTATTCTCATGAAACACTATGAAAAATAATGTGAAAGGCTTACTCACATGTTAATGATCATTCTATGGTTGAAAGTTAATTCTCACTTTATTGAATCTATGAGCTATCTTGTGGGTTGTATTGAATGAAGGGCAAAGTATTCCTTCACACATGTAAATGGAATTCAAGACTAATTAAAGTATCCCTTTTATCATATTTTAAGGATTTTTATGCATTCTTCCATACTTAGTACTTTATATGCTAACCCATTTCTTCTACATCTACTATGTGTGTAGGTTCTGTTCGTTGAGACGTACTTCTACTTCCTTCAAGAGAAGCTTGTGTTGACTATTCCCTAGGCTTGGTGAGTCCTCAAGTTCGAGGACAAGATTTTATCCTTTCCTAGTTTCTATTGTACTTTCTACCTTTGAGACTATATTTATGTAAATGGCTTTTGACCCTATTTGTACTCTCTATTGTACTAGAAGGCGATTGACACATGTTTAGATTCCTATTTTCATTTATGAAAGAGAAGTTGAAGTTCGATTGTAAAATATTTAAATTTTTTGCATTATTCTTATGACTTTATGTGTATGATTATGCTAAGGGCTTCTACACGACCCCTTCAAGGTCAAGTACACCGTGTTATGTCTAGGGGGTACTCATGGGTCGTGAAAAACTTAGTATCAGAGCATAAGGTTTTGGGATGATTCTTAGGATTGATGTCTCATGGACCACGTCTAGTAGAGTCTTGTTCATGAGTGTGAAGCGCGCCACACTTATGAATACGAGGCTATAAGATGTTTAGGAACTTTCACTTCTTTCATTACTTTTTAGTCGTGCTTTGAAGTCCTAACTCTATGAAATCCATTTCCTAACCCTTCTCTTATGATTATAGGGAATGAATACAAGAAGGGCTAATGCAAGGAGGGCGGAAGAGGAGAATGTGAATGAGGTAGTTCCTCCCCAAGGCCCTTAAACTCCTAATGATGAAGGGGTCATGACTAATGTGGAAATAAGGGCAACTTTCTAAACATTGACTCAACTTATGACGGTTCAAACTCAAGCCGTGACCACTCAAGCCCAAGCTATAATGGCATAAGCAAATAGGGAAGTTGGGCCCCGAATAAATCCTAATGTGAGCACCATGGCTTCAAGGTTGACAAACTTCACAAGAATGAACCCTCTTATGTTCTTTGGTACCAAAGTGAATGAAGACCCACAAGAGTTTTTGGAAGAGGTCTACAAGATAGTGGATGCTATGGGGGTGACTTCTAGTGATAAAGCTGAAATAGTCGGGTATCAATTGATGGATGTGGCCCAAGTATGGTATACACAATGGAAAGATAATATGGCTATAAGAGCAGGTCCCATTGGTTAGGAAGTGTTCAAGATTGCATTCCTTGGTAGGTTCTTTCCACTGGAAAAGATAGAAGCAAAGGTGGAGGAATTTATCAAACTTCATCAAGGAGGTATGAGTGTCCAAGAATATTCTTTGAAATTCACCAAGTTCTCCAAATATGCCCCCATCTTTGGTGTCTAATCCTAGAGATGAAATGAGCCGATTTGTGACGGGGGTGTCTGACTCAATTGAGGAAGAATGTCGTGCGGCAATGCTTCATGACAATATGGACATTTCACGTCTAATGGTGTATGCTCAACAAGTTGAGGAGACAAGGCTTAGGAAGAAAAATAGAGAGGTAAAGAGAGCAAGGACCGATGATGGTAATTCTTCTAAGGGTAAGTTTGAGGGTCAAAGTGGACCAAGGTTCAAGCAGAGGCTTTCCAACCAAAGCTCCTCTAATGCTCCAAAACCAACAAAGATAGGGTGTCTAACCCTAAGCCTCAAGGAGGCAATACGAGTGGACTTCCATGGAGAGGCCTACATGTGCCAAGTGTGGTAAGAAGCATGATGGAAAATGTCTTGCCGGTATGGGTGTGTGCTATGGATGTGAAAAAAGTGGGCATCAATTGAAAGATTTCCCAACAGAGGACAATCAAGCTCCTCCTAGTGGTTCCAATTACGATGCTCCTAAGAAGAATCTCTTCTATGCTCTTCAATCACGAGGTGATTAAGAGAGTTCCCTTGACGCAGTAACATGTATGTTGCAAGTGTTTTCCATTGATGTTTATGCATTATTAGACCCTGGTGCCACTTTGTATTTTTTTACACCTTTTGTGTATATAAAATTTGATGTACTCCCCGAAACCCTAATAGAGCCTTTTTTGTTTTCTAGCCCAGTTGGTGAATTGGTTGTAGCTAAAAGAGTATATAGGAGTTGTCCTATTTCTTTGTCTAATAAAGTCACTTTGGTTGATTTGGTAGAATTAGACATGCTTGATTTTGATGTAATTTTGGGTATGGATTGGTTGCATGCATGTTATGCTTCAATAGATTGTAGGACCCGGGTGGTCAAATTTCAATTTCCAAAAGAGCCAATTTTTTAGAGTGGAAAACGGAGAATTCTATTCCTAGAGGTCAATTTGTTTCATGCCTAAAAGCTAGGAAAATGATCTCCAAGGGGTGCGTTTATCATATTGTTAGGGTTGTGGATGTTGAGTCCAAGGTGCCTTCTTTAGAGTCGGTCCCTGTGGTGAGTGAGTTTTTGGAAGTCTTTCCCGATGACTTACCCGGCATTCCTCCCGAACGGGAAGTAGACTTTTGCATTGATCTTTTGCAACATATACAACGCATATCTATCCCTCCCTATAGAATGGCTCCGGCCGAATTGAAAGAGTTGAAGGAGCAACTCAAGGACTTGTTAGACAAGGGTTTTATTCAACTAAGCATATCTCTATGGGGGGCTCCGGTATTTTTTGTGAAAAAGAAATATGGGTCCCTTAGAATGTGTATTGATTATTACCAATTAAACAAGGTCACTATAAAGAATAACTATCCTCTTCCTAGAATTGATGATTTGTTTGATCAACTTCAAGGGGCTAACTATTTCTTCAAAATAGATCTTCGTTCAGGTTACCATCAGCTAAGGGTAAGAGGGGTTGACATTCCCAAGATGGCCTTTAGGGCCTGGTATGGTCACTTTGAATTTGTGGTTATGTCTTTTGGGTTGACCAATGCCCCTGCGATATTCATGGACCTAATGAATAGGGTATTTAGGCAATACCTTGATTCGTTTGTGATCATTTTTATTGATGATATTTTGATCTATTCAAGAAGTAAGGGTGAGGATATGGATCATTTGAGGATCTTATTGAAAGTCCTTAAAGACCACCAATTATATGCTAAGTATAGTAAGTGCGAGTTTTGGCTAAGGTCGGTTGCCTTCCTTGGTCATATTGTGTCGGGCATGGGTATTGAGCTAGATCCTGAGAAGACGGATGCGGTCAAGGGTTGGCCTAGACCTCTAATTCTTACCGATATTAGAAGCTTTTTGGGTTTTGTCGGTTACTACAGGAGGTTTGTTAAGGGTTTCTCCTCTATTGCTTCTCCATTGACATCCTTGACTCAAAAGAAAGCTAAGTTTGTGTGGTCGGAGGCTTGTGAGAAAAGCTTCCAAGAATTGAAGGATAGGCTTACATCAACTCCGGTGTTGACCTTACCGAAGGGTACCGATGGGTTTGTGGTATATTGTGACGCTTCTCGAGTGGGTTTGGGATGTGTCCTTATGTAATATGGTAAAGTTATTGTCTATGCTTCAAGGAAACTCAAGGTCCATGAGAAGAATTATCCAACGCATGACCTTCAATTAGCAGCGGTTGTGTTTGCTTTGAAAATATGGAGGAGATATTACTTGTATGGGGTCCATGTAGATGTTTTCACCGACCACAAGAGTCTTCAATATGTGTTTAGCCAAAAAGAATTGAATCTCCAGAAAAAAATGTGGTTAGAACTTTTAAAGGATTGTGATATGAGTGTCCTTTACCACCCTGGCAAATCCAATGTAGTAGTGGATGCCCTAAGCTGAATGTCCATGGGTAGTGTGGCTCATATAGAAGATTAGAGGAAGAAATTGGTTTGTGATGTGCATAGGTTGGCCCGGTTAGGTGTCCAACTAGTGGATTCCACCAAGGGTGGATTCGTGGTCCATCATAGCTCTGAATCATCCTTTGTGGTTGATATAAAGTCTAAGCAACACTTTGATCCTATTTTGATGGAGTTGAAAGAATCGGTTCTCAACAAGTCGGTTGAGGCTTTCTCCCAAAGGGGAGATGTGGTTCTTAGGTACAAAGGTAGGTTAGGTATTCCAAATGTTGATGGCTTAAGGGAGCTAATTTTAGAAGAGGCTCGTTGTTTGCGTTATTCTATTCATCCGGGAGCTACCAAGATGTACTATGATCTACGGGAAGTCTATTGGTGGAATGACATGAAAAAAGATATAGCGGGTTTTGTGGCCAAATGTCTGAATTGTCAACAAGTTAAGGCCGAACACCTAAAACTAGGAGGTTCATTGCAAGATATAAATATTCCTACTTGCAAGTGGGAGGAGGTGAATAGGAACTTTGTGGTGGGTTTGCCTCGTACTCGAAGGTAACATGATTCTATTTGGGTCATTGTTGATAGGATGACTACATCAGCCCACTTCATTCCCATCAAGGTTTATTTTTTGGCGGAAGACTATGCCGAGTTGTACATCAAGGAAATAGTGAATTTGCATGGGGTTTCTTTGTCTATCATTTCGGATCGGGGTACTCAATTTACTTCACATTTTCGAAAGGCATTCCAACAAGGGCTTGGTATTAATGTTAAACTTAGTACCGCTTTCCACCCTCAAACAGATGGTCAAGCGGAATGCACCATTCAAACCTTAGAGGACATGTTGAGGGCGTGTGTGATTGACTTCAAAGGTAATTGGGATGACCATTTCCAATTGATAGAATTTCCCTACAACAATAGTTACCACTCAAGCATTGTCATGGCTCCATTTGAAGCACTATATGGTAGGAGGTGTAGATCTCTAGTGGGTTGGTTTGAAGTACATGAGTTTTCTCTAATTGGTCCCGAACTAGTTTACGATGCCATTGATAAAGTTCGACTCATTAGAGAGAGGTTGAACACGGCCCAAAGTCGGCAAAAATCTTATGCCACTATTATAATGAGGGATCTTGAATTTGAGGTTGGTGATTGGGTCTACTTTAAAATCTCACCTATGAAAGGTGTGATGAGGTTTGGTAAGAAGGGGATGCTTAGTCCTCGGTATGTGGGCCCATACCAAATCTTGTAATATGTTGGGAAAGTTGCATATGAATTATACTTGCCAAATGACTTGGCCCTGGTTCACTCGGTGTTTCATGTTTCCATTCTTAAGAAGTGCATTGGTGATCCGGTATCCGTCCTTCGTTTAGGGGGTTTAGGAGTTGATGAGAACTTTTCTTATGAAGAACTCCTAGTTGAGATTTTGGACCAACAAGTGAAGAGGTTGAGAAGTAAGAAAGTAGCCTCTGTTAAGGTTTTACAGAGGAATAACTTAGTTGAGAGTGCTACATGGGAGGCCGAGGCCGATATAAAGTCCCGTTATCCTCATCTTTTTCCTTCTACTCCTATTCAAACTTGAGGTAAGTAATTCCTCTTGAGTTTTAAGTGTTTTGGGAGTCATGTCTATTGTATGAGTTTTTCATGATTTCCTTATGTTGTGCATGTTCTTGTGAGAATTCATGATTAACATAAAATGAGTTTGCATTTTGGTATGATGATTGCATTTTTTACTTCATGAGGTGAATTAATGAACATTTTTAGTTACATTTTGATGAAATGGTATATTGGCTCCATATTGTTGTGTTAAGCTCACTTGAGTTGTAGAAGGTAGCTCCTCCCATGTTGATGTGAATTGATGAGTTTCATGCATATCGAGTTGGTAGATGTCGTTCCTACTCTCTTGTATTGCATTGACCATGTTGTGAAATGGAGTTGAAGTTTCCTTCTTTTGAGAAGTGCATAAAGTGAATAGTGCATTTGTGAGTTTTGCACATTTTTATGTTTCATGCATGATGGGCTGTTAGTCTAGAGTTTCTATCTTAGTTTGGTAGTTAGATCATCATTCGGGGACGAATGTTCCCAAGCAGGAGATAATGTAACACCCCAGAAATCTAATGACCTAAGCTAGAACCTAACATATAGTCTAGTTTTCTAAATGAGTTAAATGTAAAGATTAGAGTCGTAAAATAACCTCCCTAACTTAGTACTAATGTTTTAGGACCTATACATCAAGGCACGACCCCGAAGGACCCCCCAAGGATCCTTGAGGAGGACCCAAGTGAGGGCTCAAAGCTGATAAATAATAACACCACCTACGGATAGGCACCCACGCCCTGTAGGTAGAGGTCGTGGGTCAAGACTTAGTCTCCCCACGCTTGCCTTAAACTTCCCCCTCTCTGAAGCAAACCACGCTTGTGCAGTACGTGGAGTCACCCCACCTACGGTCCATAGATGGGGGAGTCATAGGTCAACTTGAATCTCCCTAAGATTTGGCCAAGAAGAGGGGCTACAAACCCAAACCACGGACCTGCAGGACTGGGCGTCACCCCACATACGGTTCGTAGGTCATGGGGCCAAGTGGGGGTAGTTTTGTAAATTCTTAATCAATTAATTAAGGGTGGGGACGGTTTCTATTAGTTATTTTAGACATATTTAAGTACTTTTAACTATTAACCAACTCTTTTAACTCATATCCCACAAGACTCAAATCATAACCACCTCTCCTCTCTCAAAATATCCTCTCTAAAAAATTCCATTGAAGAACAAGAGCAAGGTCAAGATTAGGGTTCAAGTTCCAACCTTTTGACTCCAATTTCGTGAAGAAAACATCAATCAAGGTATGGGAGACTTGATTTATGGAACACTTTTCTCCATGAATCCATTCTACTCTTAATTTCGAAATTTGTGAATTGTTCAAACACTAGGGTTTTCAATCTATCCATGGGTTCTTCCTAAAAACGATTTCATTATGTTAATTGTCCTATATTATGGATGATTTGATGTTTAATGGTGATTTTTATTGTAAAATTCCCCATGAACCCATGAACTCCCCCATGACCCAAATTTCTTGAATTGTGATGGGTGTATTGAGGAAATATGAATACTATGAATTGTATTTATGTTTATCTAGTTCTTGAATCTTGTTTTATTCATGCCTAGTCTAGATATTCTAGGTTTAATTGTGAGACATGATTCATGACCCTTGAGGGGGTAAATTGCTAGGGTTTATACATGTTAATGAATGTTGTGTGTGGACTCATGATTCACTTAGAAATTGAAGATCTTCTGACTATTGTGTAAATTGAGGTGCTATTGAAACACCATTTTTCACTGACCCTTACACTTGATTATGTATGAATTGTCTAGGATTATGATAATGTTGTTGAGTTGATTGAAAGGCTATTCTCATGAAACACTATGAATAATAATGTGAAAGGCTTACTCACATGTTAATGATCATTCTATGGTTGAAAGTTATTTCTCACTTTATTGAATCTATGAGCTATCTTATGGGTTGTATTGAATGAAGGGCAAAGTATTCCTTCACACATGTAAATGGAATTCAAGATTAATTATGTATAATTTGGGGAATAATGCTTAGCACCGAGTGGATATGGTCAATGAGGTAGAGGCCCTCCTTTCAATACAATAGGCCGGGTCATCCAGATTATTCTCATGAGATGGAAGCTCCTCCACCAATACAATAGGTCAGGTTTCTAGAAGCAATCTCCCTATACCATAACTATGTGCCCACATAGGTCTTTAGCTAGTGGATCCACCTAAAAGTTAAACATGTTAGTTCTACCTTAGGCAAGTAGGACACCTTCTTTTGGTGTGGGGTTACATGACATCGGATTCCATGTCGCTCGCATGGTCTATGTCGGTTATGGCTATTCTTCCCTATATGATAAGATAATGAATAATACATGAACTATACTATGACTTCTTGGTGAGTTGTACTTATTAGGAGTGGGGGTATGGGACTTCACTTTTACATTGCACAAGTAGACTTAGTAGGATATTATGGGATGGTTTCTTTATGTTATGATAAGACATGAATGTATGCATATATGTGGAATGGATAGTAGCCATGAATGAATTTCCTTATGTTCAAGTAATGTACATGATTATTTACTTATTTATGACTATTGATTATGATGAGGTCTAAAGATGATATGTATGACTAAGGTAGCTTCAAATGAGTACTTAGTATGGTTGGTATTATGGGATGCCAACCATACATTGCACAAGTGTTCCTTAGGGGTTGCTAAGGTAATGGTTTCACTATGTTATGAGTATAAATGTTATTATGGTTTGTCTTCTACATTGAAAGTGCATGTTGGTTTTCAAACTTGACAAATGCATACCTTTCAACTAAAATGTCCCTTTTATGATATTTCAAGGATTTTTATGCATTCTTCCATACTTAGTACTTTATGTGCTAACCCATTTCTTCTACATCTACTATGAGTATAGGTTCCGATCGTTGAAACGTACTTCTACTTCCTTAAGAGAAGCTTGGGTTGACTATTCCCTAGGCTTGGTGAGTCCTCAAGTTCAAGGAAAAGACGTTATCATTTCCTAGTTTCTATTGTACTTTATACTTTTGAGACTATATTGATAAAAAAGGGCTTTTGACCCTATTCGTACTCTCTATTCTACTAGATGGTGATTGAGACAAGTCTAGATTCCTATTTTCGTTTATGAAAAACAAGTTCAACTTCGATTGTAAAACTTTAAATTTTCTGCATCATTCTTATGACTTTATGTGTATGATTATGCTAAGGGCTTGTATAGGACCCCTTCGGGGTCAAGTACGCCGTGTTACGTCTAAGAGTTACCCCTGTGTCGTGACAAACTTGGTATCAGAGCATAACGTTTTGGGATGATTCTTAGGATTTATTTCTCATGAACCACATCTAGTAGAGTCTTATTCATGAGTGTGAAGTGTGCCACACTTATGAATAAGAGGCTATAAGATGTTTAGGAACTTTCACTTCTTTTATTACTCTTTAGTCGTGCTTTGGAGTCCTAACTCTATGAAGTGTGTTTCTTATGTTATATTAATATTTGACTTTTATCTATTCCGTTGGGATTTAGATTATGCACTAGAGGGCTTTGAGGTTGAAGCTCAAATCGGGTAGTCTCTAGTAGCAACCGCTAGTATAAAACTACGAGCCCTCGTAGGATTGTCTTAATGGACCTAGCTAGTGTATCCACTTTAGCAAATGTTGATATGTACAGATTCTACCATGGCAAGTAGATTCCCCTTCTTTCGATATGAGGGATATACCAGATTCCATGATATAACTCTCATAGTCATATTATCGGTTAAAGTTAATATCCCACAAAATGACTATGTTTCTTCAAAAAGTTTTCTTATGTCCTTTATGGTAATGTAATTGACCATATTTCATGATTCACATGTCATTTTTACTTGGAGTCTTTAAATGTTCAAAAATGATCATGCTTACATGTTTTAAGCCATTCATATTTTAGAATAGCTTTGAACTAAGTATTTATTTATATTCAGATTATTAGAAATAACTAGGAATGTGTTCCCCATGATTTCATAAAATAGCAAGAATTTTGTACTCGTGATCTATTTCAATTTTTAGCATACGAGGGTGGTAAATTAGGTATCCCTAAGTGATTGGTCCTCCAAATAGGATATTTCACCCCACACCTTGGTCCGGCTACGTGTGTATACTTTACTAACCCTTACCTTTACCTCAGATTAGACATCACATCAATGTAAGACTTAGTTTTGACCCTCGCACCAATTGACAATAGACTATTAGATAGCATCGACTAAATCTCTGTTGTTTAATTCATTTCTCATTAACTACCTCCTTGGTCCGGCAAGTAGCAAGGAGGCGATTTCTAACGTTGTGCACCGTTAAAAAGACTTCTAAACGAAAGAATTAACAATACATGCATAAAAATGATTCAAGAATCACTTTGTACATAAACTTAATTTAATAATTCATCATGGTTCGCACAACCCTAGTTATGAAATTTAGCTACTCATTATCTCAAAAACACAATCAAAATTTATTAAAATAAATATGCTCGTCTTAATCATAAAAATTTAAGAACAATAGCTAAACTATCTTTTATTAATGACGAATAAAAATAAATAATAAAGGAGAAGAAATAATAAACCACAATTCTCCGGCCTCCACGGTGGCTTTTCCAAAGTTCCTAAGCTAGAAGTAAATTTATATTGTGTATTGTTTCTTGGTTCTTGGTTCTTGGCCCCCTTAAAGAATAATTTTCCGCGCCCTATTTATAAGTATAAAAACCCTAAATAAAATAATTGACTTCAAGACAAATTAGGAAATTTAAACCCAATTAAATTGGGTTTTCCGTGTTGTGCGCGTAGAACAACCCTCAACCGCCTCAATTATAGTTACTGCCGCCGCCTATCAATTAAGTAGTGGCTTCATTAGCTGCCACGTGTAGAAATAGAGACAATTTGAAATTTCAGCCTCCTTTTCCTTATATATATAAATATATTATTTTATTCAATTTAATCAATTAAGTTGCGTGCTTGATTTCCTTCTTCAACCTTTCATTTTTAATTCGTTTTAGCTTCAAACTTCTTCATTTTTTCACCAATTTAATCCTAACTGTTTAGAACAATCCATTAAATTCCTGCTAAAAAATGATAATATAAATAATAAATATGAGGTAAATAATGATTTTAATATGTATTTTGACCTCACATCAACACCCCACACTTAAACTTTTGTTCGTCCTCGAGCAAACATTATAGCTCATGTAAAAAAAAATCAAAATAGGAATGTCATCACTTTGGTCAATACAAACAATTAGGTCATATACCAATATCAAAACATCAAACTACTTAATCATTATGCAAGACATCCAAATAAAAAATAAACTTCTAACCTCCTAACCTCAAGGAAGGACTTTGAACTCATCAAATTTAAGCTTGCTCACCTACTCTCATCAAAGAAAGCTAATAGAATCATCTATCTATCATGAAACAAGTGCCCTCACAAAAAGAAATAGTCCACACACTCAATTCAAAAGATTGACTATAAATTAAGGACTTCATATCAAGAACAACTGTCACACTCACAAATAAAATTCACATATATGCACAAAGAACCATATGCTTGCCCATTATATACATCTACACTAATTAAGAATGCTTGAATAGAATCAAATAGGACTTTAACGGGATGTAATGTAGGCTAGGGGACAGGTAGGAAAACTATATAATAGTGATTTACACTTCCTTAAGCACTTTGCAATTTTAGACTTCATCGCCCATTATTTTTATTCTCTTTATTTTCAGCCATCTCTTCAATAATTATTTCACAAGTAGTACTCATCATCTCAAGAATGCTTCAATAATTTATTTTTTTAGTTTTTATTCATAATAGCCACCCTCAACTTACGTATTTTACATGTGTTAAGGTGTCCGATGTCCTTGGAAGGATCAGGGCCATCATCAAGGTAACTTCTAAAGTAGCCACCCTCAACTTAAGTTTTTAAGCTTGGTTGAGGTGCACAATATCTACAAGGGACCAGGGCCAAAACAGAGAGTTCACACTTTTCTTCATTCTTTACACATCAAGCATTTTCACCCTTTTTTCACTTCTACCAATGTTTTCAACTTTTCTTCTCAACACAGTGCATTAAGAATTTCTTTTTGGATCAAATAGAATTATGGTATTAATAAATAGGGAGTCGGCTCAATCATGTGGTTTATAAGATTAATATAGGCTAAAAGGTTCAAAAGGGTTAACAAGTGATATAATATATGAAAAAGCTAAAATTTACCAGACAAATCAAAGAAAACCTATTTTCATCTCCTAAACAAGGCAACACTTTTTATTTCACTTCAATAACATGCATGACAAGTTCTAGACTAAAATGCAAAACATGGAATAAACAAATTCTCACCACACATGACACAAGTATCAATCAAGATGGATCAATTCCACTTCTAAGAGAGACGAGATCATAACAAACTACAAAATAAAATAAGTTATATACAAAGTCACAATCATGAGCTTAGATATAAAGAGTCTGCATTTTCCTTATCAATCAAGCATTCACAAGAGAGTACTACTAAAAATTTAGGCCTAAATAGCAAGTATCACACCACTCAAAAGGGTCTTTTCTTTTTTTGTAAAAAAATATCAAAAGAAAACTTATTCCTAAAAAAGTAAAAGACACCCGGTTCAAAGGGACTATCCTTAGGAAAATAACCAAAAATAAAAGCCAAAGAACCCATCCTAAAAAAAAAAAAAGACTCAACAAAACAGTAAAAACTAGGAATTCATTCCTCCACTCCACACTTAAAAATATGCTATCTCCCCAAAGCATTAAATAAAATTTAAAGCAAGGGTTAGGAAAACTCCCTGAGGCCTTTAGGCCTAACTAGTAGCATGTTCTCTTAATTTTCATCAATGGTCCCACACTTAAGCTCAAACATGCTCCTTTGCTTTAATTTTTTTTTTTCATTTTTTTTGGGTACTCAGACTTCCCCTAATCTGCAAAAGCAAGACCAAAGGAAAAAAAGTGATACTAATAAAATAAAAATAAAATAAAATAAGAAGTTACACTACTAATTGGCTTGCCTCCCAATAAGCGCTTAATTTAACATCGCGGCACGATACCATCAATTTTACTATTTTTCTTCCACTTTGAAGCTTTGAATTGCACCCCCTAATTTTACATCAATTTTTCTATTACGCTCAAGGGGTGGAGGTACAAAAATAAAGGTCTCAAGCAATAGATATCGCATTATGCACTACTTGGATCCTAAGTGAGGAATGTAATTCTTCAATATTGGAATAATAAATTCAAGAACATAGACACATTGTTCCTCCCCCATACACTCTTCTATAGGCTCAGTTGACTCGATTAATATTTCATACTCTAAACATAATGTGGAAAAATGATTAGAATGATTTCTAGTGCGCCCTAACTTATGAATTGTATTATTATTTACACCCTCATATTTACATATACTAGAGTTTTTAAAAATAATATTATCTATTTCATTACATAACTCTAATATACTCTTCTCAACAATGACAACATCAATAAAAGTATGATCAAGCAATTGGCCCTCAACTTTTAGCTCTTCAAGTTGACTTATAAGTATCATTTCTTCCTCACACATATTATTACTAAATTGTTGGGTGTCATATGATTTAATCTTTGCACTCAACTCACAATCTAAATAATAGAAATCAAAATCAAAGATATCTTCATGCATGCGCTTACATATTGATTTATAGCAAAGCATTAACAAATCTTTCATGTCCCCATACAACTTATCTTGTTGAGAAAAAATTATCCTATAAAAATCCATAATATCAGAAGTACAAGAATTGCAAGAATACTTATCACTACATACTTTTTCAGATGACATCTCAAGAAGAGTAAAATAAATATCATAATAAAAAAACTAATTTAAAACTAATCCTAAGAAATAAAAAAGGACTACAAGTCAAAATAAATACTAAAGACAATTTCTAAGCCACGCTCCCCAGCAGCGGCTCCATTTCCTGATAACGTCCAAATATACTTCGTGAAAAGATATATAAACGGTCGTATGCAATATGTTTACCCAACTATGAGTCGGGGTCGATCCCACAGAGAATATTGAAGAATATTGTCAAGCAAATATTTAACTCGATAGTTGTTATACAAAAAAGGGGGGATTTAAATTGAAACAAAAAAAAAGAATAAAAATAGCTTTGAACTAAGTATTTATTTATATTCAGATTATTAGAAATAACTAGAAATCTGTTCCCCATGATTTCATAAAATAGCAAGAATATCATACTAGTGATCTATTTCAATTTTTAGCATGCAAAGTTGGCAAGTTAGGTATCCCTAAGTGATTGGTCCTCCAAATAGGGAATTTTACCCCATACCTTGGTCTGGCTACGTGTGTATACTTTACTAACCCTTACCTTTACCTCAGATTATACATCACATCAATGTATGACTTAGTTTTCACCCTTGCACCAATTGACATTAGATTATTAGATAGCATCCACTAAATCTTTGTTTTTTAATTCTTTTTTCATTAACTACCTCCTTGGTCTGACAAGTAGCAACGAGCCGAGTTCTAACGTTGCGCACCGTTAAAAAGACTTCTAAACGAAAGAATTAACAATACATGCATAAAAATCATTCAAGAATCACTTTGTACATAAACTTAATTTAATAATTCATCATGGTTCCCACAACCATAGTTATGAAATTTAGCTACTCATTATCTCAAAAACACAATCAAAATTTATTAAAATAAATATGCTTGTGTTAATCATAAAAAATTAAGAACAATAGCTAAACTATCCTTTATTAATCACGAATACAAATAAATAATAAAGGAGAAAAAAGAATAAACCACAATTCTCCGGCCTCCACGGCGGCTCTTCCAAAGTTTCTAAGCTAGAAGAAAATTTATATTGCATATTGTTTCTTGGTTCTTGACTACCTTCAAAAATAATTTTTCATGCTAAATAGATATAGAAATTCTAAATAAAATAATTGAGTTCAAGATAAATTAGGAAATTAAAACCAATTATATAAGGTTTTCCGTGTTGTACACGTAGTAGGGCTGGCAAGGGGATCGGGTCGACCCTCCCAGGCCTATGATCGGCTCGACACCGTCTTGCCGGAACCGGTCCCGTATGATTTCACGGGTTTGGAGGATTTCGGGATAGGGGACCGATTAGGGGCCTGCTCACCCTTTGGTCCTGGTCGACCCGGCTGAACCGACTGGTTTCGCAAGATCCCCTTATTTTTATTTTTTTTTTTAATTATATCCGTTGGGGACTGTTGGGTCAACGGCTAGTGTCCCCCCCCCCCTCCAACGGATTTATTCACCTTTTTCATTTCCCCTACACCCCTTACCACCCCCTTACTTTAAATACTTTAATTTAAACCCTCAAGATATAATAAATACATTTTAACCAAATTTTAATATTATAAATACCCCTCTATCCTTCATTATTTTATACAAAATCATCTATTCTCTCATCTATTTTCTATATTCTCTCATTCTTAAGTCTTAATTTTTCATATTATATCATAATATATATATATTAATTCTCATATTTGCTATCAAGTATTGGATTTCCAAATTACAAGTTACAACAAACTACAAGCTTCAAGAATCGGTTATAACGTCTACTATTAACGCAGACGTTTGGTACATTCGTTTCATATTATTTATATTTTATTTTTTGCCATTAACTTTTGTGTTATTATTATTTTTATATTACACTTTACATATAATTAAATATGAGTTCTAGCAAAAAAGATACCGGTAAAGGAAAAGAGAAAGAACCAAGCACCATTAGTAAATTATTTAATATAAATAAAAAAAGTAGTAAGGAAAGAATAAAAGTAAATGTGGCGGTAATTCTTCTAAATCAATGTCTAGAGTTAGATTTAATACAAATGATTCTACTTATGTTGATGATACTTCTTAAGATATTGATTCAAATATTCAACTCGACGATGTTATGGTAATATGAATCCTAATTTTGATGAAAATTCAGGTGAAGAAGTAGAAGTTGATTCGGGAGAAGAAGAAATAGAAGAAACACCTACTAGTCCGGTGACGGAAGTTCCAACTGAAACTACAAATCCGACGGAGCAAAATTGTGGACGCCCCCTTCCCTTATACCTCCTACAAGGGAGAAGGTGAATTATTAACGCCCTAAAACTTCTGTTGTGTGGCAATTTATGAATTTTGATAAGGAAAACTCTATTGCTATTTGTAATAAGTGTACGCAACCTTTTAAACATAAACAAGGTGGAGGTCAAGGTGGGACGGGGGAGGGGGATTAAATATACATTTGTTATCTTGTGTGCCGATTGAATATAAAGAAGCTAAAGCTTTAGCCGATAGAAAAAAAGGAATTCAAGTTAATGATGTTGATATTAATGTTAATCAATCGGTAAGGGCTTCTAACATGGTTCAAGGAATATTAGATCCTTCTAACCCCAGTGGTCCACTAACACAATGTAAATATAATAAGGAAAGAGATCACGAAAATTTAGCGAAGATGGTTTTTGTTTGTGGTTTGTCTTATAGTTTTCCTTCACATCTAGGTTTTATTGAATATATTCAACAAACTTATAATCCTTCTTTTAAAGGTGTTTCAAGAAATACTGTTGAATCTGATGTTTTTTTATATCAAGATAAATATTGTCAATTTCTTCGTTGTTTGTTTAGCATATTAGATTGTAGAGTGTCTATAACTTCGTACATGGGTCGTAGTGTTAATGGACATGATTATTTAACTATTACAGCACAATGGATTGATCATAACTGGATTTTACAAAAAAAAATCTTAAGTTATAAAGAATGTGTAGAGAAAAAAACTGGTGCATATTTAGCTTCAAATATTTTGAGTGTTTTAGATTATTATATGCTTTTAGATAAAGTAATGTCACTCGCATTAGATAATGCATCTGGTAATACAAACACTGCTAGTATGTTAAAAACTAGATTATGTCCAATTGATGTTAATGTTTTTCATGTTAGATATGTTGCACATGTATTAAATTTAGTTGTACAAGATGGTATTTCATTATTTGATTGTGGTTGTATGAAAATTGAATATGTTGTTGCATGGATTTTTTATGCTCATAGAGCTGCTAGAATTAGGGAATTTAATGAGCATTGTGTACTATGTGATATGCCACCAAGAAAAATTTCAAGACATATTAAAACATGGTGGAATTCTTTTTACAAAATGCTTTTAGTTGCTTACGAATATAAAGGACCCGTCCAAATGGTTTTTAATGCTCATAATACTGACCCATTAGATAGAATTTGTGAAGAAGATTGGGAAGAAACTAATGAACCTATTGGATTTTTTAAGACTTTTTTATTATGCTACAACCATGTTTTCTGGAATTTATTATCCTACTATTTCATCAATATTAATAAATATTTGTGCTATTATAATTCAATTTTCTAAATTAAAAAAATTGAAAAATTTAGAATTGCAATTGAAGGTATGATTGAAAAAATTTAAAAATATTTTTTTCCTGTTCCTCAAATTTATTTAACTACTACTTTACTTAACCCTCAATATAAATTACGAGGTGTGCAGGGACTTGTTGATACTTTCAATGATACTTTAGAAATTTTACCGGAAGAAATTCCAACTTGTGAAACGTGTAAGTCTAGCATAAAAGTAGAAGCAAAAATTTTGTATGAAAAATATAGAAATATAGGAAATATGGAAGGAGAAGTTGGTCAAAGTTCTAATCCTAAGACTAAAGATCGAATTTGTACTTTTTTGCGAGGTTTTCTTGGTCGTAATTCTACTAACTGCGATGATTTTGAAGAATATCTTAATCAGTCTTTAGAAACAGTGGACGATGATGATGGCAATGTAGAAATATTAGCATGGTGGAGGAGACGGAGTGTTCCATTTCCAATTCTGAGCAAAATGGTTTGTGATGTTCTAGCTATTCAAGCTTCATCAGTTGCATCGGAGGCTGATTTTAGTTCGGCAAGGTTTCAACTTGGCGATCATAGATATTCATTGGTGAAATAAAGTTTGGAAATATCAATTTATTTAGAGACTGGATCAACACCGAGAGGAGGAATTATAATTTGCCAAAGTTAAGTTCCAAACAAGAAGCTTGAATTAATGCGGTAATTGTATCTAGTGCTGATGAATTAGAGTCACAAGAGTTTCTAGCAAGTTTGCCAACACTGGAGGATGTTACCGTCGATATGATACGACAATTAGAATTGAATTTTAAAGGAGAATACAATTATTAGATTACATCCGAGAACTAATTGAAACTGAACCCTTCCTAGAAGTTGGTTGCGTAAATTAGTTACTCCTCTAATATTTTTAACAAATATTAGTTTCACATATGAAAAATTATTGAAACAGAACCGTTCCTAGAAGGTGGTTGCGTAGATTAGTTACTCCACTAATATTTGTAAATTGTACCTTCTAAGTTTAATTGTTCAATTTTGAAGGCTTTATTCAAGTCTTTTTTGTACAACTATTGTCTTGCATTTTAATTTTAATATATACATACATATTTACATATACACTAAACTAACTTTAAAATACTTAATTAAAAAATTGAAATTTGAAATTTCAAGTTTAAATTACTTTAAAATATTTAAAATACAAATTTGAACTTTCAAGTTTGAAATTTGAAATTTGAAAACTTAAGCATTTTTTATTAGGTAAAAATGTTATTGAAAACCAAATAAACTAAAAATGTTATTCAATAACATATAATTTCAATACAAATAAATAAACATATAAAAAAAATAAAAATCCCACTTCCCGGCCCATCCCGTCCCGCCAAACCCCATCGCATCCCGTATATATAGTGGGATGTCGCATAGTCCACGTCCCCGTCGCGTAGAACTACCCTCAACCGCCTCAATTATAGTTACTGCCGCCGCGTATCAATTAAGTAGTGGCTTCATTAGCTGCTACGTGTAGCAATAGAGGCAAGACGCCTTTTCCATATATATAAATATATTATTTTATTCAATTTAATCATTAAGCTGCTGCTTAATTTTCTTCTTTAAGCTTCCATTTTTAATTTGTTTTACCTCTAAACTTTTTTATTTTTTCACCAATTTAATTCTACGAATAAAATATACTATTTAGCACAGTCCATAAAAATCCTGCTAAAAAAAATAAATATAAATAATAAATGTGAGGCAAAAAATGATTAAAAATATGTATTTTGACCTCACATCAATATCATGTCTATGTTTATGCATATTGCCCCATACTTAGTACATTACATGTACTAATACATACTTGTTCCTACATTGTTTCGCTTATGTTGGGTCCGACTCCCCTACCTACTATACTCATGGCTAGTTGGTTTTATTGGCTTCAAAGAATTGTGAGTGCTAATGTTATGAGGTCCAAGATACCTTTATTGCTTTATGTCCTTTCATTTTTCAGACTTTGTATGTGATGTATGGGTTACGTCCCAATCACTTTTCTTATGATGTATTAGATGACTTATTCATACTTATGCTAGACTTCCGCTTTTGTCGAACTCTTTATGTTATAAGACTATTTCTTTTGAATTCTTTATTTCTATTATCTTGTATGATGTATGTTATGTCGCTTGTGTAGGGCCTCTTGGGGCCTTATGTGTCATGTCACGTCTAGGGTGTACTTTGGGCTGTGATAATTTACTACAATAGTTAATTGATTAATAAGTAATAAATATATGTTAAAAGTAAAAATCGTATCACTTGAAAGAGTTAAAGGTGGTTAGGACATACTGTTTCACTGTAAACTTTATCACTTGAAAAGAGCTTAAAAGTTTTTAGCCCGCGCTATTTCTTTACATAGTTGATTGATAAAGAAGTCATAATAATAGGCTAAGTTGATTGATAAAGATATCATAAAAGTAGGCTAAAATTGTAAATTGCATCACCTGAATGAGGTTAAAAGTGGCTAAACCTTGCCATTTCACTACACAATTGATTGATTAAAACTAAAGATGTCATAAAAATAGGTTAGAATCGTAAATTCTATAATTTAAAAGTGGTTAAAAGTTGTACTCTTACAACCATTTTAAAAGGCATTGTCTCCTTGAAATTCTCGGCACTCAATTAAGGAAATGAGCAAGTAAATGGGCCAGAATGAAGAAATAGGCACAACTGTTAAAGGAGTTCATTCGATCCAATCCATATATGAAAGCCCATTACTATCAAGAAAAACAGTATAGCTCGTTGAATTAGAATCAGAATCAGAACCAATGACCAATTAATTAGGTTCAACCCGAACTGGTGATTATTCAATCAAACCTGAATCCTTTTCTTTTGGTTTTTGTTCAACTTGAGTTTTTACTAATGAATATTTGAAATTATTTTTTCTGATTTATTAAGTTTCCAGATCTTCATGATTAGTGAACTTCGTAGATTCTCCGCAGTTACTTTTGTCATTAAGATGTAAAAAACAACAACAAAAACGAAAGAGAAATCAAGATTAAAGGTATGAGAACTCTAAGTTTATGAAGGATTTTTGGTAGATAAAAGATTATGAAAAAGTCAAAAAGAATAAAATATACAAAATGATTTTTTAGGAATTTTAAGAAAATGGTATACATTGAAATGATGAGAAAAACAACATATACAAAAGAGGATTTTTTTTCTTTAAAGATTAAATCTAGAAGAAAACTGAAATTTTGGGTCTTTCTGGAAAAGATCTAAAATTTGAAGAAATTAGTTGAATATTTTGTTCCTTAGGAGTTTTCGCAGTAGCTTTTGACAGGTAGGAGGGCTTCGAAACAGGATGGAAACATATTAAGGGTTTGTGGTGGGGTGGAGGTGGGGGACATGGAAGGTAAAATTGCAAACTAGGAAAGGGATATAATTAAATATATTGTCAAAATTAATAGATTATCCCAATTGTATGATATAACGGTCACCCAATATTTAATAATTATCGAATAAAGTAGTGTTTTTTCTTCTTTTATAATAAGAAGGTCACTCAACTTTGTTTATATCTCTTCAGAAAACACACTATTAATATTTAAACGAGTATATTATGATATGAAATTATATTTAATCAATACGGTCTTATTTTTCAATCTGTACTACAATAAGCAATGACTCAACCTAATCCTAACTCGTAACTTAAATTACTCATATTCCCTCAGAATTAACTATGAGGGAAACTTTAATTTTACTCTCACAAAAACATATGGTGTCACCATCTGAGCCTACACCAAGGACATGACCAACACTCAACAACCATTGTTGGCCCCCAAGCGAACCCTCATCCTGGCTAACTACAAGTGGAAGATTAACTCATGCATACACAAGTATCAAACTTAAAGAAATGTTAAATCAACAGTGTATAAAATCTCAAAACACTCGGAATATACTAAGGATGAAACATAAGTTTTAAATAAATCATCTGAAATTGAAACACTCTCCAAAACTGTCTATCTATGAAGTCTCTCCTATACATAGAGGAGTGTTGAGACAAGACCCAGGACTCCTCAAGAGAACTACTATTAACAAAATATAAAACTAGAGTCCTACGGAAGTAAGGAGGTCTCACTCAAAAGATGACAGGTGGATGGAGTGATCTCAACAAACTCATTTTAAGGATCCTAAGAATATGTATTTGTATCTGTATCATTAAAATATGCAAGTCGAATGACATCGATACGTTAAATGTACGAATATGCAATATAGCTGAATAACAAATAATTGAAAGAACAGACTCCAATAGCTATAGATATATATTAACTGAATGTTAAGAAATAATAGAGTGAAATCATTAAAACTTCACAAAAATACTTACTCATATTTGAACTCAACATGTTAAGTTATATAATAAAAATACACATTTAACTCTATTTTAAAGATTCTCCAAAACGACAACCATCACTTTGAGCCACGTGATAATACAACGTTTTCTCCACGCTGTCAGAATATTCCTATATCGTGTTGAGGTATAGAACCTCTTAACTAAGTAGATTCACTAAGTGATATATAATATTCTAAAAAGTGTGATCATGTACCCATGTTGGCAAGACATGGTTTATGAGGGTTGTGAGTTGTTTGAACTCTCCCCAATATCGATGTTCAATATCACTCCCAATATATATATATATTCATCCTCAAATTTATAATACATACTCTCTGGTTTGAGATAATTGCTCAGACAATCCCCTTAAAAGGTGTAACAACTCTGAAATATCTCTGAACTAATTGCTTATTTAGAAAGCAATGTTTCTCTTTGCTCAATGTAAAAATACTTTTTTTAGGTTGAGATAATTACTCAAAAAGGCCTCTATAAGAGTTAACAGTTTTGTACTCAATCTTTGTGAAAAGTTTTTTACTTTTCTCAAAATAATATTCACTTTCTTCTTGTAAAAATGAAACAATTGGGAAATATTTAGTTCCCTTATACTTTTTCTCAAACTCCTGTTTACTTCCTAAAAAAACTCAATCTAAACTATTATGTTTTTTAAAAAGATTCTCAATAAGAACTCAATAAATACTTAGAATTAAGATTCATGCTTAAACATAGACATGAATGAATCAAATCGAGAATCTCAATTACAATATAGAAACACTCAATACACAAACTCAAGAACTCACAACTCAACATCAAATCATCTCAAGAATACTCAAATCTAAGGGTATAACCATAGATTAAACTTTTACTGACTAAATTGGGATGTTGGCTAATGGACTAACTCAGTCCATCACTATCAATAGCCTTAAATACCTGGGAAGAACAAATTTCTTGGCGAAATTGATGGAAACTTGAAGAATGCTCGAATTTCTTGTTCTTTCTCCTCTTGGAACCTTGCTCTAATGATTTGAAGTATTAAAATACATCAAAAGGATGTCAACACTGCTAAAACCCTTAACAAAGAGAAAAAAAAGGTCGAGATTTTTGCTTAAAATTGATGGGAAAAATCTGAAATACTCATAATTAATCAAAAAATTCAAAACCATCATCGCGCCTAACAGAGATCCTGACGGCCCGTCACCGGGATGACTACCCATCCGCTGTCATCGTCAAAGATCCCCTGTGACGTCTTAGTTGATGTCCTATATCAAGTATGACGGCCTGTCATGGTTGTCGCCACGACAACCGTCAACGTTTTTCTGATATATGAAAATATATCGTAAAATGGTAATTACTTTTTACTCCATACTTGAAACGAGGAAAACTCAATGGTGTTAGAAAGAGGACGCAAAGCCCTTAAATTTGATAGGTCATGGGCTATATAAATCATTATGTTCTAGGAGATATGATCATATAAAGTTTTCCTAAGTATAATCTTATATCAAAACTTAGTCGATAAGGAAGCTTTCAACTCAACGTTATGCTAGGGGGATCTTGTGACCTTAATTCATATCCAAATTCATTCTCACATTAAATAATTGAACTTTACACATATGAGAAATTTATGAATCACTCGATACGACCTTACATGTAAATTAAGAATAGTTTGATTCTTACAATATCTCCCCCTTGGGATCATTTGTCCAAGAATGACTGTTAAACAGAGCATGGAAGGGAAATGAGTTACTACTACGATCTTTCTGACTTTTGAGCTTTCCTACTAGCATAGGTGGATCTGATTCATACTAAGAGTTTTGAACTGTCAATAGCACATAAGTTGCGAATGATATGTGTTTGAACATATTCACGCTCTATCTGAAGCTATTTTTATATAAAGCAAGGATATATGGGCACTAATTAAGAATAGGAATACTATTCCTTGAGTAATATGACGAGTAGCTTATAAGCTTAGAAACACTTCTCAACTATGATTTCCTTTCTAATTACTATATTTCATTAGTTCCAACTCCTAGCTCCCACTAGAGTATATGATTACTTTTACAAACGTCTAAGTCAAATCCATTGATCTTACTGTGTTCGAGACTAATCTCTAATTCTCAAGGTGCTAAACATGAGATGGCTATACTTATCTAAATCACAAGATTCATGTTCTTTAACTCTATTAGGAATCTCATCCGAAGAATACTTCTCCTTATAGCTGCCTTCAACCAACCTTGAACCCATATCAAGAAACACCTAATGCATCATGCATTTGTCCATATGTAACGAACACCACATTCAAGCCTAGTAATATAACCACTCCATGGACTCCTACTACCTAGTCTTAAGAATTTTTGATTCTCTCATCATCTCTACCAACTTAAAGTGCACACATTGCAAACAAGAACCGACAAGTTGTTCTCATTTAATTATTAATTCTAGTAAAATCTCATTGTATTCCTCCTCCACATTATAACTTTAGATGGAATAAGCACACTACAACTAACTGCTTAGGTCGAAATATCAGAAGTGCAATTCATTGAACACATGTGTTATAAGAATATGCATGACATAACATTATTTTGTTATCCATTCGGAGTAAATCATGAATTCACAAGACTGGGCATACTATGCGAGATATGAGTGCTTATATGAATAGGTTCATTATAAGGATGCTGATATCCATAACTTTATGAAGTAAGATTGCGATCAATGGGCTAAAGTCCTTTCCTCTCATTTTGTGAACTGAGCATAAATGTAAATTTGTCTGTAGTGTATGAGCCTAGGTCATGAACACAATTTTTATATTAGAGGCATTAACCAGATGTTGTAATGATAGATCTTTGAGGAATATGCTAGAGTATGAATGGAACGATATATCACTTTGACTCTTTTTGAACACATCATTATTAAATTCTCAACACTTTACATGGTTTCTCATCTTACCATATCCCCACTTAGGTCTGAAGTTGTTAGTTTAAAGTTGTGGATCTATTCCATCATCTCTAAACTAGTTTATATTTGCTTTACTTACTGAGCAAATGTTAATCTTATGGATATTGAACTCTCCATGCGTATGAACTAAGATTCCTTCTAAGTCTTCTTTCTCAGATACTTCTCGTAAATCCTTCGTATTTGCTTATAAAGCCGTTTAATCTAACTTTTAATAGTTTGACATCTCCTTCCTAGACTACTAATACCATCCTTGTAAGTTCATGTCAACCTTGTTGGAGGAAACTTAAACTATATTTAAGGGGCTCATCATAGGCTAGGCTATATAAAGTCTCTTGTACAAAACTCTTAAGGATAGTAAATAATTCTTACATATACATTACTCCATATTGACAACTTAATTATGCTATCTATGCACACAAGAAAAAAATCATAAACTTAATTGAAACCTCGTCTGACTATATATGATTTCGGGTAGACCTCTTAATGCTCATGATAATCTAATGACATATCCATGATTCATTTCTCTCACCTAAAGGTCATAGAACGATACTTGTACCACTCACGTTCATTGCAATTAACACTTTATTTCCTTGCCTACTCTATCTCAAATCTATCAAATCAAATCACAAAACTAACATCATCACCCTCGTGATGTCATCCCTTTTTATCACGACCCTTACCTAAATTCAAACCTAGTGTCTATAGTATTAAACATGGACATCAATTTATTTTTCACAAAATATACTACTTACAACTACCAAATAAAATTAAGAAACACTCGCCCACTAAGACTTCATGAGAAGTAGCCAGTATTTATCTCACAACCTACCTATTTACATATTACCGCCACATTTCCTTTCACAACTTAAGTACTATTTACCCACTTACTATACATCATTACTTAATTAGTTATATAATCCGCAGAATACCATGTGTCTCTCCTTTTAAACATCATACGCCTAGCTTAAATCTATTATATTACTAATAACCGACTCTTCTATTCAACACTTATACTTGGTGGATACTAATGAATTAACATCTCATCATAACTTCTTTTTGGTGAAAATGTACTATAAGGCATCCGGATTAGTAACTATTCCTCCGCCTTTTTTCATGAAATCTACACAAACTCATAACTTCTTACTCTATTCTAAAGGGGAAACTTCTTATTAATAACTTACTGGGAGCATGACTTCAATAACATAATTTACCTCATCACTATCTTCCTTTCTTAGATTACTATACCTCTACATGAATTTTTCTAACTCTAGGCACTTCTTCTACTACTGACTCATAATATGTCAAATCACACGAGTTTTTGGGTGGAAATGCTACCAAGAACTCTAAAACACACTTCTTTCATAACGGTATCACCTGAAACAAGGTTTAGAGAGGAGTGTCTGGGCTACATTTCACCTTTAGCTCAAATGCACGATTCATGTTAATAAGGGTGCATTTTTATAAATACAAACACTTAAGCTCACTCAGAGGCTTCTCCCAAGCCCTTCTACAGTCTCTTGACTTAATGAGGACTTTATCTGAGAGGAACTCATTAATAAGGGTATGGGCTCTATTATATGAGAGTAACTCATTTATAAGGATCTGGACTCTTGTTGAGGATCGTAAGAACCTTTATCTACATCATTAAATGATACGGGTCAAATGAGATCAGTATAATGAATGCACGAGTATTCAATATAATTGAATAATAAATAACTGAATGAAAGGACTGCAATAGATATAGATATATATACTCAACTAAATGTAAGAAAATAAAGTAGTGCAATCATTAAAACTTTACCAAAATACTTCCTCATCTCTGAACTGAACATGTTAGGTGATATAATAAAAATACACTTTTAACTATAATTGGGAGATTTCTAACCGACAACCATCACAACGAACTACATGATGATACATTGTCTTTTCCATGCTGCCTAAACTGTCCTATAATTTTTCGGGGTATAGAATATTTTTACTAAGTGGATCGACTAAGAAATAAGGATTCATAAAAAAGTATAATCGTACACCCATATTGGCAAGATATGGTTTATGAGGGTTGTGATTCATCTGCACTCTCCCTCATATCGGTGCTCAATAATACTCCTAATAATATATATATTCATGCTCAAATGTATAAAACACAAACTTTCGCTACTTTTAGATAGTTGCTCAAACTATTATCTTAAAAGAGGTAACTACTATGAAATATATGTGAATGCATTCATTTAGAAAACAAGGTTTCAGTTTGCACAATATAAAAATACTTGTTCTGGGTTGAGATAATTACTAAAAGGCCTCTTAAGAGGTAACGGTTATGTACTCAATCTTTATGAAAAACTTTTTTACTTTTCTCAAAATAATTCTTTCTTTCTTCATGTAAAAATGAAACATTTGGGAAATGGTTATTTCCCTTATACTTTTTCTCAAACTCCTATTTCCTTCCTCATAATAAAAACTCAATTTAAACTATTATTTTTTGTTTAGAAGATTCTCAATAAGAACTCAATGAATACTTTGAATTTGGGTTCATGCCTAGTAGCTTTAAAGCTTAGCAACACTTCTCAACTTTGCCCTCCTTTCTGATTACCAGACTTTATTAACTGCAACTCCTAGCTCCCAATAGAGTATATGACTACTCTTACAAATTTCCAAGTCAAATTTCTTTCTCTTACCGAGTTCAAGCCTAATCTCTAATTCACAAGGTGCTAAACATGAGATGGTTATATTTCTGTAAACCATAAGATTAAGGTTATGTATCTCTATAGGGAATCTCATCCCAAGTATACTTCTCCTTATAGATGCCTTCAACCAACCTTGAGCCCATATAAAAAAACACCTAATTCATCATACATCTGTCAACATGTAAACAACACCATATTCAAACCTAGTACTATAACGACTCCATTGGCTCCTACTAACCAATCGTTCTAAGAATTTATCATTCTCTCCTCATCTATACCAACTGAAATTTCACATATTACTACAACGAACCCACTAATTGCTCCCATTTAACTATTAATCATAGTAAAACCTCATCATATTTCTCCTTCATATTATAACTTTATGTAACACTCTGGAAAATGATAGGGTAAACTAGAGCCTAAGCGTGAGGGTGAATGTCAAGAATAAGGGTCAAGGCCAAGAGGCAAGTGCCAAGGCAAAGGGGTCAAGCCAAAGCCAAAGGCCAAGGCTGCCCCTAGCTTGAACACATTACCTCACCCTTCACGAGTGGGACCACGGATCGTGGTCCTCACCACAGCTCGTGAAGGGGGATTGTGGTCTTGCCTTGGCCATGGTAGAATGGCCACCCAAAAACCTAGTTACTGCCTCAACTTCACGGAAGGAACCACAGCTCGTGGTCTAGACCACGGCTCATGGAGCCCTTCATGAAGACGACTTGGGCAAGGTAGCTTGGGGAACAAAGTAGCCTATCTACTGCCTCAACTTCACGGAAGGGACTATGGCTCGGGGAGCCCTTTGTGAAGATGCCTTAGGCATTGAGCTAAGGGCCCCAAGTTGCAAGGCTACTGCCTCAAGGACCACAAGAGGGACCACGGCTCGTGGAGCCCCTCATGGTAATGCCTTGGGCTTGTGAGCCTAAGGCACCAAGTGTCTAGCCACTTCCCAACCTTCACGAGGGGGACCACGGATCGTGGTCCTCACCACGACTCGTGAAGGGGCTCGTGGTGCTTTGACGGGTTCACTAAGTGAGGGTTGTTTAAGTCTTTTTCAATTTAAGTCCAATTAAAATGGGGTCATTTTGGGTATTTTTAGGGGTACTATATAAATTGATTTTAAGTTAAAAATCCCTAAACTAAGTCATAATACTCAAACACCCAAATAATTTCCAAAATCCTCTCGTCTCCAATATTTCTCTCACTAGAAATCCTCCATTGAAGAAGAACAAGAACTTGAAGATTAGGGTTCAAGAACTCATCTTCTCAACTCCAATTCATGAGGAAATCTTCAATCAAGGTATGGGATTCTTTATTCATGGAAAACTTTCTTTCATGAAGCCCTTAAACTCTCTATTTCAAAGTAGTAGATTCTTCAAAACTTAGAGTTTTCAATTTAAGTCATGGGTTCTTCCTAAAAATGATTTAAATGAGTTAGTTGTCTTATATTATGATTGAATTGTTGTTTTATGGTGATTTTATGATAAATTCCCCGATGAACCCATGAATTTCCCCATGACCCAATTTTATGAATTGTGATGGGTGTATTGATGCAAGATGAATACTATGAAGTGTGTCTATGGTATTTTAGTTATTGAAATCATGTTATTATTCATGCCTATTATAGTATTTCTAGGTGTGATTATGCGACATGATCCATGACCCTTGAATGGTAAATTATGAGGGTTCATACATGTTGATGAAAATGGTGTATGAACTTATGATTCACTTAGAATCTGAAGATCCTATGCCTATTGTGTAAATTGTGGTATTGTTGAAAGATCATTCTCCCCTTACCCTTACACACGACTCTTTATGAATTGTCTAGGACTATGATAATGTTGTTGTGTTCATTGAAAGGCTATTCTGATGAAACACTATGAACATGATGTGAAAGGTTTACTCACATGTTAATTATGAGTCTAAGGTTGAAATTCCATTCTCACCTAATTGAATCTATGAGTTATTTTATGAGTTGTGTTGAATGAGCGGTAAGATACTTCTTCAAACATGTAAATACAATTCACGAGTAATTATATAAATTTTGGAAAAAAATGCTTAGCACCGAGTGGATATGAAATATGAGAAAGAGGCCCTCCTGTCAATTCAATAGGCCGGGTCATCTATATTAGTCTCATGAGATGGAAGCTCCTCCGCCAATACAATAGGTCGGGTTTCTAGAAACAATCTCCCTATCCCGTAACTATGTTCCCACATAGGTCTTTAGCTAGTGGATCCACCTAAAAGTTAATACATTTAGTTCTACCTTAGCCAAGTAGGACTCCTTCTTTCGGTGTGGGGTTAAATGACACCGGATTCCATGTAGCTCACATGGTCTATGTCAGTTATGGCTATTTTTCCGTACATGACAAGATTATGAATATGACACGAACTGTACTTATGAATTATTAATGAGCTTTACTTAGTAGGAGTGGGGGTATGAGACTTCACTTTTACATTGCACAAGTAGACTTTGCAAAGAGTTATGGGGTGGTTTCTTATGCTATGAAAATGTATGAATGTATGCATGTATGTTGAATGGATTGTTGCTATGAATGACCATCCTTATGTTCAAGTTAATGTACATCACTATTTCCTTATCTATCACTATTGATTATAATGAGGTCTAAGGATGATATTTATGACTAAGATGGCCTCAAAGGAGTACTTAGTATGGTTGGTATTATGGGTTGCCAACCATATATTGGACAAGTATACCTTAGGGTTACTAAGGTGATGGCTCTATTATGTTGTAAGTATTTATATGATGAATATGCTATGACTTGTGTTTTACATTAAAAGTGCATGGTGATTGTCAAACTTGTCAAATGCATACTTTTCAACCAAAATATCCTTTTTATCATGTTTTAAGGATTTTAATGCATAGCTTCCATACTTAGTACATATTTGTGCTAACCCATATTTCTTTTATATTTTTTTGACAAAGTGTAGGTTCCGGCATGTGAAGGGTACTTCCTTTCTTGACTAAGGCTTGGATTGATTCTCTCCAAGACTTGTGGTGAGTCCTCATGGTTCGAGTACAAGAGTCTTTTATTCTAGTTGCTTTCCTATTGTTCTACTTTTGAAACTTTTGATTGTAAAGGGTTGTGACCCTATTGACATTCGTTGTAGTAGATGGATAAGGAGACAATACATATACTTCACTTTTGATATTAATAAAAAGACTTTGATCGTAATATTTTAAATTCCTCAGCATTTCTATTTTCTTATGTTTATGTATGCTTAGGGTTTGTATGAGACCCCTTCTGGGTCAAGTACACCGTGTTGCATCTAGGGGGTACCCTTGGGTCGTGACAAACTTGGTATCAGAGCATAATGTTTTGGGATGATTTTTAGGTTGATATCTCATAAACAACGTCTAGTAGAGTCTTATTCATGAGTGTGAAACATGCCACACTTACGAATGAGAGGCTATAAGATGTTTAGGAAAGTTCAGTTCATTCTTTACTCTTTAGTTGTGCCTTAGAGTTTTAACTCTATGAAATCCTTTTCCTAACCTTCTCTTGTGTTTATAGGCTATGAATACAAGAAGGGTGAATGCAAGGAACATGGAAGAGGACAATGTGAATGAGGGAGTTCCTCCCCAAGCTCCCCAAGGTCCTCAAGCTCCTATGGATGAAGGGGATATGCCAAATGTGGAAATAAGGACAACTCTCCACATATTGACTCAACCCGTAACCACTCAAGCTCAAGCCATGATGGCTCAAGCTACTACATAAGTTGTTGCTTCGGCTAATCCACATATGAATTCGGCCGCTTCTAGGTTTAGAGACTTTTCTATGATGAATCCTCCGGAGTTCCATGGCTCAAAAGTGTGGGAGGATCCTTATCAGTTTGTGGAAGAGGTTCTTAAGATACTTGATATTATGGGAGTGAGTTTGGTAGAGAAAGCGGAATTGGCCGCTTATAAATTGCAAAGTGTTGCTCAAGTTTGGTACACTCAATGAAAGGCCAATAGGCCGGTTGGAGCGGGTCCCATAAAATGGGAAGTGTTCAAAACTGCATTCCTTGCTAGGTATTTTCCCCGGGAATTGAAGGAGGCTAAAGTTGAAGAATTCATCAATCTTTGTCAAGGGGGCATGAGTGTGCAAGAATACTCCCTAAAGTTCAGTCAATTGTCTAAGTATGCTCCTTCATTAGTGTCAAATCTGAGGGATGAAATGAGTAGATCCTTGATGGGTGTGTCCAACTCAATTGAAGAAGAATGTCGTGTGGCAATGCTTCATGATAACATGGACATATCACGTCTTATGGTGTATGCTCAAAAACTTGAGGGGTCAAGGCTTAAGAAAAAGAATAGGGAAGTGAAGAGGGCAAGCATCGATGATGGAAATACTTCCAAGGGTAAATTTGAGGGTCAAGGTAGACCAAGGTTCAAGGGAAAGTTCTCAAACCAAAGCTCCTCTAGTGCTCCAAGGGGTAACAAAGGTAGGGTGTCTAACCCTAAGCCTCAAGGATAAATAATGGTGGATCTTCCATGGAGAAGCCTACTTGTGCCAAGTATGGCAAGAAGCATGATGGTAAACGTCTTGCCGCCATGGGTGTCTGCTATGGTTGTGGTAAGAGTGGGCATCAATTAAATGATTGTCCAACACGTACGGCCAAAGGGAGAGAAGATAAACAAACTCCTCCAAGTGGTTCAAATTCTGATGCTCCCAAGAAGGACCGCTTTTATGCTCTTCAAGCTAGAGGTGACCAAGCGAGCTCCCCGGATGTGGTTAACAGTATTACAGGGTTTCCTTATTGATGTTTATGCATTATTGGATCCCGGTGCCACTCCGCCCTATGTGGCGATGAGGTTTGATGTTCCTCCGGAAGAGTTACTTGAAGCTTTTTTGGTTTCTACCCCGGTTGGTGACTCTGTGGTGGCTAAAAGGTCGTATAGAAGATGTCCCATTTCCTTGTCCCATAAATTTACTCTTGTTGACTTGGTAGAACTTGACATGTTAGATTTTGATGTGATTATTAGTATGGATTGGTTGCATGCATGTTATGCTTCTATTGATTGTATAACCCGGGTGGTTAAATTCCAATTTCCAAATAAACCTATTTTAGAGTGGAAGGGCTGAAATTCTATGCCTAGAGGTCAATTTGTTTCTTATCTTAAAGCTAGGAAAATGATGTCCAAAGGGTGCATTTACCATCTTGTTAGGGTGAAAGATGTTGAATCTGAAACCCTTCCTCTAGAGTCGGTTTCGGTAGTGAATGAGTTTTCGGAAGTTTTTTCCGATGATTTGCCCGGTATTCCTCCCGAACGGGAAATAGATTTTGGTATTTACCTTATCCTAGATACGCAACTTATCTCTATTCCTCCTAATAAAATGGCTCCGACGGAGTTGAAGGAGTTGAAAGAGAAACTACAAGATTTGCTTGACAAGGGTTTTATTCAACCAAGCATCTCTCCATGGGGTGATCTAGTATTGTTTGTTAGGAAGAAGGATGGAACTCTTAGAATGTGTATTGATTATAGGTAATTGAACAAGTTGACCATTAAGAACAAGTATCCACTTCCTAGAATTGATGACTTATTTGACCACCTTCAAGGGGCTAGTTACTTTTCCAAAATTGACCTCTGTTCGGGATATCACCAACTAAGGGTGAGAGGGGTTGACATTCCCATGTCGGCTTTCCGAACTAGGTATGGGTAGTATGAGTTCCTTGTGATGTCATTTGGCCTAACTAATGCCCCGGCGGCATTCATGGACCTTATGAATATGGCTTTTCGGCAATATCTTAACATGTTTGTCATTAGGTTTATCGATGACATCTTGATCTATTCTAGGAGTGAGAGGGACCATACAGACCATATGAGGATAGTATTGCAAGTCCTCAAGGATCACTAACTATTCACCAAGTTTAGAAAATATGAGTTTTGGTTAAGATCTGTAGCATTCCTTGGTCACATTATGTCAAGCAAGGGTATATAGGTAGATCCAAAGAAGATGGACTCGATCATGAATTGGCCTAGACCACTATCACCAATCGATATTAGAAGCTTTTTGGGTTTGGCCGACTACTATAGGAGGTTTGTTGAGGGGTTTTCCTCTATTGCTTCTCCTTTGACGGCCTTAACTCAAAAGAAGGCTAAATTTGTGTGGTCGGAAGCTTGTGAGAAAAGCTTCAAAGAATTGAAAGATAGGCTTACCGCCGCTCCGGTGTTGACCTTGCCGGAAAGTACTGATGGTTTTATTGTATATTGCAATGCCTCTAGACTGGGTTTGGGATTTGTCCTTATGCAACATGGGAAAAGCTAATGTCCTTTACCACTCCGGCAAAGCTAATGTAGTTGTTGATGCCCTAATTCGATTGTCCATGGGTAGTGTGGCCCATGTAGAAGATGAGAAGAAGGATTTAGTTTGTGATGTTCATAGGTTGGCGCGGTTAGGTGTCCAACTAGTGGATTCCACCAAGGGTGGTTTCACGGTCCATAATTGTTCTGAATCGTCCTTTGTAATGGATGTTAAGGCAAAGCAAGACTTTGATCGTATTCTAGCTGAATTGAAAGAGTCGGTGCTCAACAAGTCCGTTGAGGCATTCTACCAAGGGAAAGTGTCACGCCCCAAACTCAAGGGGCGTAATTGGCTCCTAATGCCAAAACTTAGGCCCGAGCCTACCCTGCTGAATCATTTGCTACTAGTGCATGGCAGACACACGCAATGAAGAAAACAAACTAGTATATCCCGACTTAAAACTAAGCCCTCGGCTGGTAAAGCCCCTGCCAACAAATATATAGAAGAAACAGCTACTCCCAAGAGTTCATATAAAGAAATAGCCAACTAGCACAGAAGTCCCGACTGGGCCGTCGAGTCCACCATGATATCTATACAAAAACTGGAAGCATGTATATATCAAGGCAATACATCAAACAACTCACAAGCTTCAGCAAACCAACATAACTAGGCCAGCATGGCCATAACCTAGTTGTACACCCCACACACTAGTCTGCAAACCTCAAAGAGTAGTAAAGATTAGCGGGACAGGGCCCCAGCCTACCCATAAAAACATACACAACAAAAGCTAACAAACCTCCAAATTCTGGCAGTTCCGGGGGAAAGGGGCTAGCCAACCGAATAGAAGTCAATCCTGCTAGTGAGGAGGTCTACTCGGTCATCTGTCAAGACCTGAATGCATGAATGCAGCACACCCAGGCAATGGGGCGTCAAAACAAAATAATGTACAGAGTATGAAAGGTTGGAGACTAAATGAGCAAGTATCATAATATACCAAAAACAATTAGGTAAGGAAATCAAATTTAGATAAGCATGCCTACCCACTACTGAATCTAATAAAATATAATAATGATCAACCATCAACCTAACCAAGCCCACATAATACAGGTAGGTACAAACAACATACCACCTACTTAGGCCCCCATAAGCCCAGAAGGTGGCAAATCAATCTACATAACCTTATCAGTAGCCCCTTGTGTTTGTAAGAGTCACATAGCCCTTTATGGAAATAATATAGCCCCGTAGGCAGCGCATAGCACTCTTAGGCAACATCATAGCTCTGTGGGCTGCACGTAGCCCTATAGGAAATACACAACACTCTTTGGCATCAAAATTACCCCGTAGGCAACATATAACACTCTTTGGCATGAATATAGCCCCGTGGGAAACACATAGCCCTCTTTGGAAATAACATAATCCTATTAGACAACATCATAGTCCCCATAGGCAGTTCATAGCTCAACAGCTAACCACAATATCCCCAAGGGTGAGAACAAACAATTAAATAGGCTGAAGGCGAGCAATTTAGTTATAAACAATATATATGAATAATGTCCAAGTCGTTCCTAACTTAGGGTTGTTCTGAACAAATTATGAGTCCCTAAAATGAGAATTTATAACCACTCAATCAGCCAACCACTCATAATTACATCTACAACATAACTAACATTAACTACACTATTATATCACTCCAAGCTCTAAGGAAACATGCCGAACGAAGGGAGTAGCCTTAACATACCTTTTTCTTTATAATTTTTGCTGAAGATACCTCTGTCCACACCACTACAACACTAAAGAAAAAGGTAAAATTAATTAGTAATTAAGGATAAAAATTTCTATGATAATTGGACAATCGATATAGATTCCTATCGTAAACTACAATCCAAGACCTAAGGTATCCGTAAACTGATTAAAGGTGATTCCTACCTTTCTTTAAATGACCAGAACACTTGAATACAATCACTCCACAGAAAAAACACCCTGCTGCCAGAACCTTTACGGAGCTACACCACCCAATTCACCATGAAAATTATACCAAAATGATGAGCTCACGACGTAGGGAATTGTTTTATAAGAGGCCAAGAGGAGATCATGAACACACAAGGATGATTTGAGGAGTATTTCTCTGATTTTCGTGGGTTTCTCATGATTTGGAATGAAGAAAAATGAATAAGATGCTATCATATAAGCTTCCACCGACTTAAGGGACCCACCTAACGTGCCTGCTTGCGCAGTCTCGCAAAAACGTTAATATCTCTTTATTTTGAAGACGTATGAACAAACCATTTGATGCATTGGAAGTTAGACTCATAGACCTTTGATTTAATGGGTTTTCGGTCCCATAACTCGTTATAGATTGGGAGAAAACTTCCGAAACATTTGACCCAAATTTCAGAGATATCTTTAAAAAGGAACTGACGATAACTTTCTCCCACTTTTATTTTGCGACCTACCATACTTCAAAACTTGAGATACAACCCTTGAACACTTAAAATATGACATACCACATCATTCTTAATTTATTACTCACCCTATTTGTCTTTCCACGAATGTATGAATTAATTTAGACGTTTAGAAAAGTTGGGGTGTTACATCCTTCCCCCTTTAGAAACATTCCTACTCGAATGAAAAATCTGAGTCATATGGTTATGTCCTTAGGAGTTACCAAAGTTTAGACAAAGTATCCTTTGTGAATGTGACTATCCAGAACCTGAAACACATAAATTTTTAACCTAAGCGTCTCACAGGACGGCATAATTAGCTAAGCATTATAGATCCGCAATAACAGTACGAACAAAAATACAACGATGACAACCATAAAAATAAGCAATAATTTAAAATTTTGATAGGTACCTTACCCCACTGCACCAATATAAACTGATATGCCATCACCCTGGGTTATGAAAAAAGTGAGGATATTTGGACCTCATGTCATTCTCAGCTTCCCAGGTCACCTCTTCTCTATTCTTGTTTCTCCACAATACTTTAATCGAAGCAACCTCTTTGGTCCTCAATTTACGGACCTGTCGATCTAATATGGCAACTGGAGTTTCCTCGTAGGATAAATCATCTGTGATCTGAATATCCTCAACTGGGACAATCCGATAAGGGTCTCTTATGCACTTCTGTAGCATCGATACATGGAGAACTGGATGAACAAATTCTAGCCCTGAAGGCAATTCTAACTCATAAGCCACTCGTCCTACCCTCCGAAGGATCCGATATGGCCCAAATAGAGTCAAACTTGCAACGCGATCGAGGTAACCCTGTAATAAAATCCATATTAATTGCTTCCCACTTCCACAGAGGAATGGCTATATCTTGAACTAGCCCAGCGGGCTTTTGGTGCTAAACCTTCACCTGTTGGCAGTTAGGACACTGTGCAACAAACTCAGTAACGCCCTTCTTCATCCCGTGCCACCATAATATCTCCTTAATATCATGATACATCTTCGTCGAACCAGGGCGAATAAAATAATGGGAATGATGTGCCTCCTCCATATTTTGATGTCGAAGCCCTGCAACATTCGGAACACATAATTGACTCCTACTTCTAAGGAATCCATCTCCTCCTATATCAAATGCTAAAGTCTGTTGATTCTGAGCCTTCGCTCTGAGCTTCTCTAAGATAAGATCCTCTTGTTGCCTTGATTTCACTTCTACAACTAGAGATGATACGGGTGTGTCCTGAATTGTTACCCCACTATCTTTTGCCTCTAACAATCTGACTCCCAAGCTAGCTAACTGATGAAGCTCTCGCGCTAGCTCACACTTCTCAACACCTAAATAGGATAAAATACCCATAGATCTTTGACTGAGGGCATCGGCCGCCACATTCGCCTTTCTTGGATGATATAAAATATCCACGTAGTAGTCTTTCAGTAACTCAAGCCATCGACGTTGTCACAAATTTAACTCCTTTTGTTTAAACATATATTGAAGGCTTTTATGATCTGTGAAGATGTCAACATGAACTCCATACAAATAGTCTCCAGCTCTTTAACGCATGCACAACTACAACCAACTCTAAATCATGAGTCGGATAGTTCTTTTCATGCTTTCTCAGCTGCCTTGAAGCATATGCGATAACCTTACCATGTTGCATTAGAACACATCCCAACCCAACACCAGAAGCATCACAGTACACCGCATAGCCTTCTGAACCATCTGGCAATGTTAGAACTGGTGATGATGTCAACCTGTCCTTAAGCTCCTAGAAATTATGCTCGCAAGCCTCAGTCAACTGGAACTTAGTTACTTTTTGAGTCAGCTTCGTTAATGGTGCTGAAAGTGAAGAAAACTCCTCTACAAACCTTTTGTATTACCTAGCTAACTCTAAGAAACGATGAACCTCAGTCGGAGTCATGGATCTGGGTCAAGTCTTTAAGGACTCAATCTTTTGTGTATCAACCGCAATGCCTGCATCTGGTACAATATGGCCTAGGAAAGCCACATAGCTCAATATGAACTCACACTTGGAGAACTTTGCATAAAGTTCTTGCTCTCGAAGAACTTGAAGGACTGCTCACAAATGATTTTCATGCTCAGTTTTTGAACGTGAATACACCAAAATATCATCAATAATTACAATCACAAACAAGTCTAGATACGGCCTGAATATACTATTCATTAGGTCCATGAACACTGCTGGGGCATTAGTTAATCCAAAAGACATTACCAAGAACTCAAAGTGTCCATATCTGGTTCTAAAAGCTGTCTTTGGAACGTCTTTTCCCGAACTCGTATCTGGTGGTACCCTGATCTTAAGTCAATCTTTGATAAACACTCAGCACCTTGTAACTGATCAAACAATTCATCGATCCTCGAAAGGGGATACTTATTCTGTATAGTTACCTTATTCAACTATCGATAATCGATACACAGTCTTAGTGAGACATCTTTCTTCCTTACGAATAACACTAGCGCACCCCATGGTGAAGCACTAGGCCTGATAAATCCTTTATCCAGTAAGTCTTTCAACTGATCCTTCAACTCTTTTAGCTCAGCAGGAGCCATTCTATAAGGAGGGATAGATATGGGTTGTGTACTTGGTATCATATCGATAGCAAAATCAATTTCTCGTTTCGGAGGGATACTAGGGAAATCGTCTGGAAATACATCTAGAAACTCATTAACTACTGGAATAGACTGAAGAGTTGGTGGTTCTGCATCTATATCATGAACGCGAATAAGATGATAAATACAACCCTTAGTGATCATCCTCCTCGCCTTAAGATAGGAAATAAACCTACATTTCGGTGTTGATGTATTGCCTTTCCATTCCAGAACTGCCTCTCCTGGAAAGTGGAATCTAACAATATTTCTTCGATACTCAACATTAGCATAACAAGACGCTAACCAGTCCATACCCATAATGATGTCGAAATCAACCATCTCTAACTCTACCAGGTCTATAAAGGTTTGACGATCGATAATTTCTACCGAGCAACCTCGATAGACTCTCCTAGCAATAATAAACTCACCAATTGGTGTAGATACAATAAAGGGTCGATCTAATAACTCTGATACTATAGGTAACTTCCCCGCAATAAATGGAGTAACATAAGACATAGTAGATCCAGGATCTATAAAAGCATAAACACAAAGGGAGAAAACATTCAATGTACCTATCACAACATCTGGTGATGACTCTGAGTCCTATCGTCCGGTTAATGAATATGTACAGTTCTGTCCACTACCAGAACTAGATGTTCCCTCTCTGCCTCCCCCTCTACCTCTACGTGCTGAAGTCTGGGGTCCATACCCTGTTGACTGTGCAGATGAGGAGGAACCTACTGCTGACCTGGTCGACTGAACTTTACCACCCTGACCTATGGTAGGGTAGTTTCTCCACCCATGCCCCTCCTGTCCACAAGAATAACAACCTGTGGAACCCAGTCTGCACCTCCCGAAATGCATCCTACCGTAAGTAGCGCAATATGGTGGGCTTGTCCTAGCATGGTTTGAACCCCTCTGCTGATGCGAGCCTGATGCTCGTGAACCCTCACCTGGACCTGACTGTCCCTGATGATCAAATCTACTACCCTGGAACTACTGTGGTGGAGGTCTAGGTGGCCTAATAGAATGTCGGGGTCTGGGACCACCCTGAGAATCTCCTTGTGAACCAGAGAGCTTAGCCGTCTTTTGTCTCTCTCTCCCGATCCTCTCACTCATATACTCTAGATGTCGGTGATCCTCTATGCCTTCTGCAAAGGCCTGCGAGATATCCATATCAATTAGTGCAGCGGTAGAACAAGCGTCGATATAGTCTAAGTCAAGCCCTCCCACAAATCTACACACCATGTCATGCACCGTATCAACAAATGCTGGTGCATATCTAGCCAATGAATAAAATCTCAGCCCGTACTCTTGGACACTCAGGCTACCCTATCATAGGTTCAGAAACTGGTCCACCTGGCCATCCATAATCTATCGAGGTAAACAGTGATCTATGAAAGCTACTTTAAAGCTATCCCAAGTGGGTAGAGATGCATATTTTCCCCTAGATCTCTTCCAACTTTCGTACCAAAATACTACAACATCACGCACCGAAATACTGCTAACTCAACTGACTCAGTCGCTGAAGCATGCATGACTCTAAAGATCCTATGAAGTTGATCAACAAAGTGCTGACGGTCCTCTATGCGATCTGTCCCTGTGAACTATGGAGGATTCAAGGCAAGAAATTCATGAACTCTCAAACTTCCGGGTTCTTCAGAAGGTCCGGCAACATCTGGCACAACTGGTTGGCGCTGTGCAGCTACTAACTGTGTTAACATATATACTACACTCTTGAAATCCTGATTAGATGGAATAGAAGAAACTAGAGGTGGTACTGTTGGTGGAGCCGGAAGTCCTGTAGCCCTCGGAGGCTCCTGAAGAAGTGGAGAAGCTATATGGGGCTGAGAAGATGTCTCCCCATGGGTCTCACATTAAGCTACCTCATGTTGTGGTACCTTGCTGGTACCCTCGCCTGCAGCTGTATCTAGCCCCTGGCTAGCTGTGGTCTGTCCAGTGTCAGCTATCTCTATCTGCATACAAGTATCAATTATAAGCAAGAAACCTAAACCCTTAAGACACCCCTCTATAGCACGAGGTGAGCAAAAGAAATATAGTCATTGTAACATGCCCGGTAGCTTCTCGCTTATCGAATATGGTGCACAACACATTTATAAACAAGACTCTACTAGACACGGCTTGCAGACTCCCTAGGATACGACAGTGCTCTGATACCAAGTTTGTCACGCCCCAAAATCAAGGGGCGCAACTGGCTCCTAATGCCAAAACTCAGGCCCGAGCCAACTCTGCTGAACCATTTGCTACTAGCGCATGGCAGACACACGTAATCAAGAAAACAAACTAGTATATCCTGGCTTAAAACTAACCCCTCGGCCGGTAAGGCCCCTGCCAATATATATATAAAAGAAACAGTTACTCCCAAGAGTTCATCTAAAGAAATAGCCAACTAGCACATCAGTCCTGACTGGGCCGTCGAGGCCACCATGATATCTATACAAAAACTGGAAGCAGGTATATATCAAGACAATACATCAAACAACTCACAAGCTTCAGCAAACCAACAAAACTAGGCCAGCATGGCCATAACCTAGTTGTACACCTCACACACTAGTCTGCAAGCCTCAAAGAGTAGTAAAGATTGGCGGGACAGAGCCCCAGCCTACCCATAAAAATATGCACAACAAAAGCTAACAAACCTCTAAACTATGGCAGCTTTGGTGGAAAGGGGCTAGCCAAACAGATAGAAGTTAATCTTGCTACTGAGGAGGTGTACTCGGTCGTCTGTCAGTACCTGCATGCATGAATGCAGTGCCTCCAGGCATTGTGGCGTCAATACAAAATAATGTACAGAGTATGAAAGGTTGTAGACTAAATGAGCAAGTATCATAATATACCAAAAGCAATCAGGTAAGTAAATCAAATTTAGATAACCATGCCAACCCACTACTGAATCTAATAAAATACAATAATTATCGAACATCAACTTAACCGATCCCCCATAAGCCCTGTAGGTACAAAAAACATACCACCTTCTTATGCCCCCATAAACCCAAAAGGTGCCAAATCAATCTACATAACCTTATCGGTAGACCCTTGTCTTTGTAAGAAGTCACATAGCCCTTTTTGGCAACGATATAGCCTCGTACGAAGCGCATAGCCCTCTTAGGCAACATCATAGCTCTATGTGCTGCACGTAGCCGTCTTTTGCATCACATATCCATGTAGGCAATACACAACCCTCTTTGGCATCAAAATTCCCCCTTAGGCAACACATAACACTATTTGGCATCAATATAGCCCCGTGGGCAACACATAGCCCTCTTTGGAAATAACATAGTCCTATTAGACAACATCATAGCCCCCATAGGAAGTTCATAGCTCAACAACTAACCACAATAGCCTCAAGGGCGACAACAAATAATTAAATTGGCCGAAGGTGAGCAATTTAGTTATAAACAATATATATGAATAATGTCCAAGTCGTTCCTAACTTAGGGTTGTTCTGAACAGATTATAAGTCCCTAAAATGAGGGTTTATAACCACTCAATCAGCCAACCACTCACAATTACATCTACAACATAACTAACATAAACTACCCTATTATATCACTCCGAAGCTCTAAGGAAACATGCCGAAAGAAGGGAGTAGGCTTAACATACATTTTCCTTTATAATTTATGCTGAAGATACCTCTGTCCACACCACTACAACACTAAAGAAAAAGGTAAAATCAATGAATAATTAAGGATACAAATTACTACGATAATTCGACAATTGATATGGATTCCTATCGTAAACTACAATCCAAGACCTAAGGTATCCGTAAACTGATAAAAGGTGATTCCTACCTTTCTTTAAATGCCCAGAACACTTGAATACAATCACTCCATTGAAAAAAAAATCCTGCTGCCACAACTTCAATGGAGTTACACCGCTCAATTCACCGTGAAAATTATACTAAAACGATGAGCTCGCGACGTAGGGCAATTTTCGATAAGAGGCAAAGAAGAGATCATGAACACACAAGGATGATTTGAGGAGTATTTCTCTGACTTTCATGGGTTTCTCACGATTTGGAATGAAGAAAAATGAAGAAGATGTTATCTTATAAGCTTCCACCGACTTAGGGGACCCACCTCACGTGCCTGCTTGCACAGTCTCACAAAAATGCAAATATCTCTCTATTCTAAAGTCGTATGAACAAACCGTTTGATGCATTGGAAACTAGACTCGTAGAACTTTGATTTAATGGGTCGTGGGCCCCATAACTCGTTATAGATTGGGAGAAAATTTCTGAAACATTTGACCCAAATTTCTGAGAAATCTTTAAAAAGGAACTTACGATAACTCTCACTCACTTTTATTTTGTGACTACCTTACTTCAAAACTTGACATACAACCCTTGAACACTTAAAACATGACATACCACATCATTCTTAATTTATTACTCACCCTCTTTGTCTTTCCACGAATGTATGAATTAATTTAGACGTTTAGAAAAGTTTGGGTGTTATAGAAAGATCGGGTGCTTAGGTACCAAGGTCGATTATGTGTTCCGGATGTTGATGGCTTGAGAGAGAAAAATTTAGATGAAGCTCATGGTTCTCGATATTCTATTCATATGGGAGCCATCAAGATGTACGGTGATCTGTGGGAAGTCTATTGGTTGAATGGTATGAAGAAGGATATAGCGGGTTTTGTAGCCAAATGTCCAAATTGTAAACAAGTTAAGGCCGAATACCTAAGACCGGGAGGCTTGTCCCAAGATATAGGTATTCCCACTTGGAAGTGGGATTATGTGAATATGTACTTGTTTGTGAATTTGCCTCGTACTCGAAGGCAACATGATTCTATTTGGGAAATTGTGGATAGAATGAAAAAATCCACCCACTTTATTCCCATCAAGGTTACCTTTTCGGCGGAAGACTATGCCAAATTGTACATCAAGGAGATAGTGAAGTTGCATGGGGTTCCTTTATCTTTCATTTCGGATTGAGGAACTTAATTTACTTCACACTTTTGGAAGGCATTCCAAAAAGGGCTTGGTACTTAGGTTAAGCTTAGCACAACTTTTCATCCCCAAACCGATGGTCAAGCGGAACATACCATCCAAACCTTAGAAGATATGTTGAGGGCATGTAATATTGACTTCAAGGGTAATTGGGATGACCATCTACCGTGAATAGAGTTTGCCTGCGATAATAGTTACCTCTTAAGTATTGCCATGGATCCTTTTGAAGGTATATATGGTAGGAGGTGTAGATCTCTGATTCGTTGTTTTGAAGTAGGTGAAATTACTCTAATTGGTCCCAAATTAGTTTATAAGGCCACTTAAAGGTCTGAATCATTAGCGAGAGGTTGAGGACGACCGAAAGTCCGCAATAGTCTTATGCTGATGTTAGAAAGAGGGATCTAGAATTTGAGGTTAATGATTGGGTCTACTTGAAAATCTCACCTATGAAAGGTGTGATGAGGTTTGGCAAGAAGGGGAACTTAGTCCCTCGTATGTGGGTCCCTATCAAATTATTAAGCGCATTGAATAAGTTGCCTATGAGTTAGCCTTGCCAAATGAATCGTCTCTGGTTCACCCGGCATTTCATATTTCTATGCTTTAGAAGTGTATTGGTGATACGGTATCCATCATTCCTTTAGAAGATTTGAGAGTTGATGAGAGTCTTTCATATGAAGAGATTTCGGTAGAGATCTTAGACCGGCAAGTCAAAAGGTTGAGAAATAAAGAAATAGCTTCAGTGAAGGTTTTATGGAGGAATCATTTAGTTGAGGGGCAATATGGGAGGCTGATGCCAATATGAAGTCCCGCTATCCTCACCTTTTTCCTTCTACTCGTATACAAGCTTGAGTTAAGTAGTTCTCTTGAGTTTGGTGTTTTAGGAGTCATGTGATCTATATGTGTTCTATATGACTTCCTTATGATATGCATGTTCTTGTGAGAATTCATGTTTTGTATAAAATGAGTTTTCATGATTTATATGTTCCTCATGATGTTGTGCATTTTAGTATGATGATTGCATATTTGACTTCATGAGATGATTTGATGGACATGCTTTCTAGACTTGTGATGATATGGTATCTTGGCTTCACAATGTTATGTTGAGCTTATTTTAGTTGGAGAAGGTAGTTCCTCCTATGATTATGTGAAATGATGAGATTTGTGCATAATGAGTTGTGGATGTAGCTCTTACTTCCTTGTGTTGCATTGATTATGTCTTGAGATGGAGTTGATGTTTCCTCCTTTGAAGTATGCATTATTTTGATGTTGCATGCATGATGGGCTGCTAGTCTTGAGTCTTTAATTGCGTAAGGTGTCTAAATTGTCATTCGAGGACGAATTTTCCCAAGGGGGAGATAATGTAACACTCCGGAAAATGATAGGGTAAACTAGAACCTAAGTGTGAGGGTGAACGTCAGGAAAAAGGGTCAAGGCCAAGAGGCAAGTGTCAAGGCAAAGAGGCCAAGCCATAGACAAAGGCCAAGGTTCCCCCTAGGTTGAACTCAATGCCTCACCCTTCACGAGTGGGACCATGGATCGTGGTCCTCACCATGGCTCGTAAAGGGGGCTCGTGAACTTTCCTTGGCCATGGTAGAATGGCCACCCAAAAACCTAGCTATTGCATCAACTTCACAGAAGGGACCACAACTCGTGGTCTTGACCACTGCTCGTGGAGCCCTTTGTGAAGTTAACTTGGGCAAGGTAGCTTGGGGCACTAAGCAGCCTAGCTACTGCATCAACATCACATAAGGAACCACGGCTTGTGGTCTTGACCACGACTCGTAGAGCCATTCGTGAAGATGCCTTAGGCATTGAGCTAAGGGCCCAAAGTGGCAAGGCTACTGCCTCAAGGACCACGAGAGGGACCAGTGCTCGTGGTCTTGACCACGGGTTGTGGAGCCCCTCGTGGTAATGCCTTGGGCTTGTGAGCCTAGGCAACAAAGTGCCTAGCCACTGCCCAACCTTCCCGAGGGCGACCACGGATCGTGGTCCTCACCACAACTCGTGAAGGGACTCGTGGTGTCTGGACGGGTTCACTATGTGAGGGTAATTTAGGTCTTTTTCTATTAATGTACAATTAAAGTGGGGTCATTTTGGGTATTTTTAGGGGTACTATATAAGTTGGTTTTAAGATAAAATTCCCTAAATTAAGTCACAATACTCAAACACCCAAATAATTTCCAAAATCCTCTCCTCTCCAATATTTCTCTCACTAGAAATCCTCCATTGAAGAAGAACAAGAACTTGAAGATTAGGGTTCAAGAACTCATCTTCTCAACTCCAATTCGTGAGGAAATCTTCAATCAATGTATGGGAGTCTTGATTCATGGAAAGCTTTCTTCCATGAAGCCCTTAAACTCTCTATTTCAAAGTAGTAGATTCTTCAAAACCTAGGGTTTTCAATCTAAGTCATGGGTTCTTCCTAAAAATGATTTCAATGAGTTAATTGTCTTATATTATGATTGAATTGTTGTTTTATGGTGATTCTATGATAAAGTCCCCCATGAACCCATGAATTTCACCATGACCCAATTTCATGAATTGTGATGGGTGTATTGATGCAAGATGAATACTATGAAGTGTGTCTATGGTATTTTAGTTATTGAAATCATGTTATTATTCATGCCTATTGTAGTATTTGTAGGTGTGATTGTGAGATGTGATCCATGACCCTTGAAGGGTAAATTATGAGGGTTCGTACAAGTTGATGAAAATGGTGTATGAACTTATGATTCACTTAGAAAGTGAAGATCCTATGACTATTGTGTAAATTGTTGTATAGTTTAAAGATCATTCTCCCCTTACCCTTAAGCATGCCTATGTATGAATTATCTAGGACTATGATAATGATGTTGTATTAATTGAAAGGCTATTCTCATGAAACACTATGAACATGATATGAAAGGTTTACTCACATGTTAATTGTGAGTCTAAGGTTGAAATTCCATTCTCACCTAATTGAATCTATGAGTTATTTTATGAGTTGTGTTGAATGAGGAGTAAGATACTTCTTCAAACATGTAAATACAATTCACGAGTAATTATATAAATTTTGGGAAATAATGCTTAGCACCGAGTGGATATGAAATATGAGAAAGAGACCCTCCCGTCAATTCAATAGGCCGGGTCATCTATATTAGTCTTATGAGATGGAAGCTCCTCCGCCAATACAATAGGTCGGGTTTCTAGAAGCAATCTCCCTATCCCGTAACTATGTTCCCACATAGGTCTTTAGCTAGTGGATCCACCTAAAAGCTAATACATTTAGTTCTACCTTAGGCAAGTAGGACTCCTTCTTTCGGTGTGGGGTTAAATGACACCGGATTCCATGTAGCTCACATGGTCTATGTCAGTTATGACTATTTTTCCGTACATGACAAGATTATGAATATTACACGAACTATACTTATGACCTCTTAATGAGCTTTACTTTGTAGAATTGGGGGTATGGGACTTCACTTTTACAATGCACAAGTAGACTTTGCAAGGGGTTATGGGGTGGTTTCTTATGCTATGAAAATGTATGAATGTATGCATGTATGTTGAATGGATTGTTGCTATGAATGACTCTCCTTATGTTCAAGTTAATGTACATGACTATTTCCCTATCTATAAGTATTGATTAATATGAGGTCTAAGGATGATATGTATGACTAAGGTGGCCTTAAATGAGTACCTAGTATTGTTGGTATTATGGGATGCCAACCATACATTCCACAAGTATACCTTAGGGTTACTAAGGTGATGTCTCTATTATGTTGTAAGGATTTATATGATGAATATGCTATGACTTGTGTTTTACATTAAAAGTGCATGGTGATTCTCAAACTTGGAAAATGCGTACTTTTCAACCAAAATGTCCTTTTTATCATGTTTTAAGGATTTTTATGGATAGCTTCCACATTTAGAACATATTTTTGCTAACCCATATTTCTTCTACATTTTTTTTAATAAAGTGTAGGTTCCGGCGTGTGAAGGGTACTTCCTTTCTTGACTAAGGCTTGGATCAATTCTCTCCAAGACATGTGGTAAGTCCTCATGCTTTGAGGACAAAAGCCTTTTATTCTAGTTACTTTCCGATTGTTCTACTTTTGAGACTTTTGATTGTAAAGGGTTGTGACCCTATTGACATTCGTTGTAGTAGATGGTTAATGAGCCAATGTCTAGACTTCGCTTTTGATTTTAATAAAAAGACTTCGATTGTAAAATTTTAAATTTTGCATCATTTTTATTTTCTTATGTTTGTGTATGCTAAGGGCTTGTATGATACCCCTTTGGGGTCAGGTACACCGTGTTGCATCTAGGGGGTACCCCTGGGTCGTGACACTTTAGAAAGAATAAGAACACCACCACTACCACAAAGTGAAGCACCAACCTTGTTCTTAAATCACTACTCAACTACTATCATAAGAATCACTATCAAAATTCAAAAAGGATCACTAAAAGTGCTTAAGGAGAAACATCATAAGTATGATTCATTCAAGACATTTGATATAAAAATATGCATGATATAACGTTATTTTGTTATCTATTGGGAGTAAATCATGAATTCGCATGACTAAGCATACTATGAAATACGAGTGCTTATCTGAATAGGTTTATATCATGAGGTTGATATCCATAACTTTATGGAGTAAAATTGAGATTAATGGGCTAAAGTATGTTCCCCTCATTTTGTGAACTGAGCATATATGCAAATCTGTCTGTAGTGTATGAGCATAGTTCATGAACAATTTTTTTATATTAGAGGCATCAATCGGTTTTTGTAACGATTGAATTTTAAGGAATACACTAGAGTATGAATGGATTGATTTATCTTTTTAACTCTTTCTGAACACATCATTGTCTAATTCTCAACACTTGACTTGGTTTTTCATCTCACCATCTTCCCCCATAGGTATGAAGCTGATACTTTAAAGCTATATATCTATTCTATCATCTCTAAACTAGTCAATATTGTCTTTACTTACTCGGAAAATGCTAATCTTATGGCTACTACACTATTCATGCTTATGCACTACGATGCATTTTATGTCTTCTTTCTCAAATATTTCTCTTAACTCCTTCATATTGGTTTATAAAGCCGCTTAATCTAACTCAGAATAGTCTGACTTTTACTTCATTTACTACTAATATCATCTGTTTTATTTATATTAACCAAACTCGAGGAAATTTAAACTATATTTAAGAGGCTCATCATACTCTAGGCTATATAAAATCTCTTCTAGAAAATTCTTAAGGGTAGTATATAATCCATACATCAGGCTACTCCACATTCACAACTCAATTATAATATCTACGCAGACATGAAAAATCATAAACTTATTGGAACTTCGTCTGACTACATATGATCTCAGGTACACCTTTTAATGCTCTTGCTAATCTGATGACTTAGCCATAGTTCATTTCTCTCATCTAAATGTCATGACACCACACTTGGATCACTCACATTCATTGCAATTAACATCTTAATTCCTTGCCTACTCTATGTCAAACATATCATATCAAATCTGAAAAGTAACATCATCACCCTCGTGTTGTCATCACTTTTTATCACAACTCTTTTCTCAAATACAGGCTTAGTGTCTATTGTACTAAAAATGGACATCAATATAATTTCTCACATCATATACTACTTACAACTAACAAATAAAATTAAGAAACACTCGCCACTAATACCTTATGAAGAGTAGTCAATCTTTATCTCCAAACCTACCTATTTACATATTACCAAAACATTTCCTTTCACAACTTAAGTACTATTTACCCACTTACTATACATCATTACTTAATTAGTTCAATATTCCTCTGAATACCATGGTTCTCTCCTTTTAAACATCATAGGCCTAGCTTAAATCAATTGCATCGTGAACACTCGACTCTTCTATTCAACACTTATACTAGGTCGACAGTAATGCATTGCCACCTAATCATAAATTCTTTTTGGTTAAGCACTACTCTATCCCATTTGAACTAGCAACTAATCCTTATCCTTTTATTATGAAATCTGCACAAACTCATCACTTCTTACACTACTGATGAGTCCACAAATTGGACTCATTTACGGCTATATTTTTATAGAAATTGTGTCCTCAAATGATTATTTTATCTCAATATATGATGAAAACCCTTTAGTTTCAGATATTTTATGTTTGAAGAAAAGCATAGACACTACTTCGCAAAAAGGAACGAAAAGGCTGAAAAGAACAAGAAAATGAAGGCCTGAGGATAGCCGAGTCCACTTGGTGAATCACCGAAGGGTCTCACTTCGCCTTTTGTTCCAGTGTGCTGAGCCCTGAAGGAAAGAATCAAGTCAGCGGAAAAGGGAGCAGTCGGAGTATCGCTGAGAAGTTTCGCGAAGAAGTACTATGTTGCCCAATGACCCAGAGCACGACGATGCCGAAGAATGGTGCAAGATGGCGATGAACTACACATAAGGGTGAATTGCCGAGTTGATCGGCGATTCCGAATAATGTCGGTGAATGATCCGCTGCAGCACATATTTTTGAAAACTATAAATACTCATTTAGCATCACATTTTTAGTATCACATTTTGGATATAGAACAATTTATATAATTTTAGTACTTTTTATTTTTTCTCTAAGTTAGAAGAGGGTTTTGAAAACTTGAAGAAAAAGAGGATTTCATCTCCAAGGAATTGGACTTGGGTCTGTTGGATTCTTCATTCTTGGCCTATAACAAGACTTAAATCTTCATACCCATTTGAATGAAAGATCATTTAGGTATAAATTTCCATCTCTTGATGTGTGGCTAGAAAACCCCAATCTTGGGGTGTGATTTAGCAAATATGTGTTGATATTATTGTTGGGTCTTGCTTGCTGATAGGTTAGATGTATTCTAATAATGATATCACCTAGCGGTTGTGGTTGAATTTAATGGGTTTGTAGTTGCAAATACAAAACCACCCATGTGTTTTCGGCTTGCCCGAGAGGGAGGTCGCGAAACCAAGACCACTAGATTGATGTCCTAAGGAGTGGGTTGACATGAGGTTCAGCCCGAGAGGGTGAGCCCTAGTCCGATATCCTAACACTCATCTCGAGAGAGTGAGTGGGGTAAGGCGTAGACTTGCCTTCATGCGGCAAATGGGTGTCCGAGAGGAACCCATTTGAAACGGGGTAAGTTGCCCGAGAGGGAACTTATTTCCATCTAAAGCTTAGCCTAGACACTATTATCTTGCAAATTTCCTATTGAAAGCATGTACCCAACAATTTATCTCAACTTGTATTGCGGTCACACCCTAAGAAGTCTTCCCCATACTTGATTTTCTTATTATCTTTGTTGTTTTTGCTTACTAGTGACAAAACCCCCATTGTTATTTGACACTTTTGTGTCCCTGTTTAATTTACAATATTTTTAATCGTCAATGTCTTTAGCTACGGCTAGTTAGAACTAAATTTTATTTTTCTATTAATTCTCAAAACCGCTCCCTTAGGACTCGAACCCAACTCTTGGTGGGTTACTATAATATTGCACGATCGTAGACACTCTTACTAGAAGTTGTGTCGTTGATTACGCATTACAAAACATCAAAATGGCGACGCTGCCGGGCAGTGGTGTCACCTGATAATTTTTAGATTAGTAGAATTTTTGTTCTTCCTAGTTGTAGTTTACTAACTTTATTTTTAATTTTGTTTTTCTCTAAATTGTTGTATGTAGAAATCCTGAGCATGGCTGAGGGAAATGGTGGCAAGTCAGCTGCGATGAACCAAGAAGTCGAGGGTGACTTCAAGTTAGCTGCACTGGAAACTAAGTTGCACGACTTAGCCACCAAGATCTCAAAGGTGGAAAACTAGTGCAAGATCCAAAGGGGGCACATACCTCTTATGAACAAGAAAAGTCTAGGAGCAATGAAAATAAACGTATCAAGGATACACTTTTAATCATTCTCCAAAAACATCATTAACAAGATAGAATGCCAGAGGCAATGAAGGAAAACGTAGAGGTACTGAATTAGATGAGTGGCTCCCACTCAAGATCAATCAAGTTGATTGAAAACCTCTTGGACCGCGCATTGCCTCATCTCTACCCAGCAGTAAAGGCGGGTTACCTAGTGACAATAGGTCTAACCCTAGAGACGAAGTTTGACTGGTAGCTCACGTCGAGCCATGACGTCAAATAAGGCGCTTCTTAGGAGGCAACTCAAGGTTTTAAATGCTTTTGCATGTCTCAGAAATAACGGTGTGTTAAATGAACATGTTAAAGTGTGGAGAATGTGTGGAAATTGCATTTGGTGAACTAATAGTTCCATTCAGCGAATCGCTGAATTGATTGGCGGTCCCGATGAAAACCGTCGTTTGGACCTTCACTCTGACTGAAGGTCTTGTAAAACTCCGAGAGGTAAATGACCATTCGGCGTGTTACTGACTGGATCAGCGACTGCGACTAATGTCACCGAATGGTTGTGAACTGGATGGTTTGTAATGGCCAAAGGTTCAAAAATTTGAAATCCTTCACTTTCCTTTGCTTTAAATCTTCACAAATTCACACCAAGGTAGTATTTTCAATATTCTTATATCCTACTAGTATTTTGGTTGAGTGATCTGTGCTCTGAATTGGATTTCTTTGCTGCCTAGATTTTCAATCACATTTTAATCAGCACAAAAGGTTAGTTAGCCAAACCCCAATTTTACTTTCGAATAGTTTGAACTCTTTTGCAATGATCGTATCTTATTGATGTGTGCTGGTCCTCTCAGATAGAATTAGAATGATTACATGCCTATTTTTAATTTGAAAAAAACTTGCATGTGTTGACTGATTGTCGAATGCTCAGAATCTTTGTGCTTTTTAATGAGTTGGGTCATGATCTCATGATGTATTAATTGATTGGGTGAAGTCTGAGTAGCCCATGTTTATGCTAAATGTCGAAAATTTACTCAATGATAGAGAGGGTGACACCACTCTTAAGAGAAACTAACATCAAATAGACAAATGCGGCAAGTTCGGGAGAAATCTGAGTATTCTGGGGTGATGGGTAGTATGGGTGTTGTTCAAATTTTGCTAGTGCATTCTTTCATTTTGCTTTAGGGGTTTGTGGGATTGAATTCGAGAAGATGGGTTGAAAATGGGAACATTGGACCATTTGGCGAGCTAGGTCGAGCTCGCCAAATCGTTTGGCGGTTCACCCAATGTCTCCATCTCTCCCTTAATATCAATTCAAGTTGGATGAGACTGTAACTTTCGGTGAGAACCCATGGGTAGCCAAACGCGCTCGGTGACTCGTCGAAAGCACTATTGATCTCCCTCTGTATGCTACCTCTGTGATCCTTATGCACTGTAACTTTCAGCGGACAAACCCTTGCTCGCCGAAAGAGGTTCGGGAACTCGCCGATCCACTTGGTGAGCCTTTCTGCAATAGATTGCCAGTGATTTTATTTGTCTTCCTTAACTACCCCTAAATCTTTTGCAGGAATGACTACACCCAACAAAGCTGGTAGCAACACACCACCCCGACGCAAAGGAAAAGGGATCACAATCAATGAGGATGCAACTGCATCCATGCACAAGGCAACCAAAAATTTCACAACTGGTGGGAAAGGCAAAGGCAAGGACAAAACTGTGAGCTATCAGATGCAAGTTCGATAGTACTGGTTTTTACACTATTAACCCAACAACATATGACAGTGAGAGCATGGGTTCTGATGAAGATGAACTGATGGAGGGATAGATGTATGATTTACGATCTAAACAAATGAACGACCCATCTCAGATCATAAATCCTCGATCCACCACTCAAACTCCTCTAGTTCCAGAACAGGCAATAGTATTGGCACCTCCAGTACTAAGGCCCCCCACCTAAATCAATGAACAGATTAAAGTTTTAGGGGTTGAGAATGATCATTTGAGGAAAAATGGCTCTCCATACATGGGGTGATCGATAAGTATCCCGATATAATAGAATGCCTAAAATATCACAAATTTCAAATATTCACAAAACTACGTAGCTCTTACATACCAAAATGGGTTAGAGAGTTCTACAATGCATACAGTGCACTGGTACCTCAACGGAAGAGTTTAATGTCGTCTTTCAAAGTAATTGACTATGTGGTTGTCAGAGGAAGGAAGATAGCTTGTGATAGTGAAGTTATCAACATAGCTTTATGTATGTCCGATAAGATTAATGATCACTGCCAGCACTTAATCAGAACAAAGAAGATGGATGAGATGAAAGGGTGGTTAGCCCCGTTGATCTCAGATGATAAGGCTCTGAAATGGCTAGCAGAAGGAGTTTCTATTGAAAAGAAAGATTTGAGCATAACTGCAAGATACTGGTACTGGTTCATTAGCAGCACAATTATGCCATCACAGAATGAATCAATCCTTCACCTTGCTAAGGCAGCTTGTCTTGGATGCATCATAGAGAAAACAAGGATAAATATAGGGATGACCATTGTTTCTGAGATCCATATGCGTGCAAAGCAGAGCCAGACATCTCTTCCTTTCCCAATATTGATCACGAAATTGTGCAAAAGAAGGATGTGGAATTGCCTGCCACCGCCTCCACCAATATCTGAAAGATTGAAGCCGAATATCTTAAGGACCAAGCGGGAAGGAAACAGAAAGAAGTTGTGGGCACTGGATCTGCACCTATTTAGGAATGTTTGCACACTTCGGCCCTTAGGTCTCCAGATATACCCACTCTTTCTTCTCATTCACAAACCCCAGGTCCCTCTGCTTCTGTGATATCACACAGACCCATTGTTGCGGTTGCATCTTGCGAACCAATCACTCAAGCATCCTTGATCTGGATGGGACAGCTTGCTCAATTTGTTAATTTCTGGGTTGATTCAGGAATGATTCAGGTTGCCCTCGATGATGCTGTGACAACACTGAGCACTACTATTGATGCTCTAGCGCCCAGGATAGCCATGTGTGAGCGTGACCAAGGAGCCACAGAAGAGGTGACAGGCTTAAAGGCCGCTATTGCATAGCTGAGGAGAGATGTGGACTACCTAAAATCCACTAATGTATCCATGATCTTTAGAACCGTGGAGATTCCATACGTGCCTGAGATGCCTCAGACTACCACTGGATATGGAGACGGAGCAAAACAAATAGCCGATCTTGATGCAGAGGCAGAGACTGACGAAGAGATGTTTGAGGGAGCTGCAGCAGACGAAATAGTCGAGACCGAAGAAATCATGATAGACGCTATTGTGCAAGCCTCATTGGCAAAGGCTCATGCTGCTGGATCCAGTGGAGCTGATCCTTCTGGAAGTCACTACGGGCACTGATGCCCAGACAGATGGAGCGACTACTTAGCCAGGATCCCCTTTTTTCCTCCCTCTCTGTCTTTCTTTATTTAGCCTTTCGAATTCTGTGTTAATTACATTTGAGCACAAATTGTTTTTATTTGTGGTGGGGTGAAGCTCACCTTTTGTGTGCTATTTGTGATTCGTATTTTGTATATATTTGGGTTGTGCTGTTTAAAATTGTGTTTACATTGTTTCTGTGGATGTTTGAGCTCATGGCTCCCTTTTTATTTTAAATTATAAAAAAAAAAATTGACCCTTCCGGAAAGTTTTAAAATTTTCCAAAATTTTTTGCCACCTCTTGTGTGTTGAAAGTTGTTGTTCTTTTGCAAAATTTAAGTCTCGGTTCTGATCATTACTGATGACTTGAATAGTGCTCTCAATTGAACAAACATGAATGTGCGGCTACGACGGGACCAAATGAAGTTGCATAGACAATATGTGAACTCTTTGCATCTTGTTGTGATTAGCCATCTATCAAATTGATTCTCTTGTAATGACCATTTCACACTAGCGAAAGTGTGTAGTCTTGTTTGAATTAAGTGTCGATGCCTTGTGTGATTAACTTACTTTGAACCATGCATAAATAAACCTAGAATTTGCCCCGTTAGTCTGATTGATTTAGAAAGGTGTGCTCTTGTGATGATCTTAGGCAACTTTAAAGAGTGTGAGCCAAATTTGACATATACCTCCTTTGTGGCCTACCCGTAAGCGTGTGAAACTCTTTTGAACACTCCTTGAGCCTTACCTTTGTTTGGAAGAAACTTGATGAACCCTAGACCTTACTTGACCCACTATCTATAATCCTCTTGATTTGTGGTTTAGTGAATAGCCAACTTAGGCCAAAATCCTAAATTGGGGGTGTGGTGAAAAGGAGAAGTCAAGAAGTGCAAGAAAAAGTCTCTCTAACCCATGGTATTGCAAAACAAAATAGAAACCCTTCAAAAAAAAATTGTTGAATAAAAGTGCAAAAGGAATTGGGTTTTCAAGCAATACATAGAAAGTGAATAAAAGGATGACTTAGAAGCACTAGAAGAAAAAGTGATAAGGGAAAGGAAAAGGATGTTTTGAGAACACCACATCTCACGAGGATGAAGAAGTCAATGAGCCTAAATAATCAAACCTTTGCACTCAGCCCCCTTACAAGCCTTGAAAAGACCTTTTTGATCTTGAGTAAGACGAACCGAAAATTGATTGAAAAATAAAGGCAAACCTATGGGTGAAAACATGCATTGTGTTTCTCTTTTTGAGTGTGAGCGTTGCATCTGATTCCTGATCTTAAATTAATTTGCCTTTGCGTGTGAATATGGAATCATTCTTTGTGTGAGGGAATTTAGATACTTTCGTTGAGCTTGAACCTACATTAGTAGAAAGTATTGTGAGCATGAGAATCTTTGGTAATGGTATGTCACAACTTGAAACTTTGAGTACATAATTAAATCTTCGCATAAGTAGTTTGAAGTCTTGTTGTGTACATTCATGATTGAGTATTGTATATCACAGTTTGAGACACCCTTTTTGAACAGCTGAACTTGAGTTTGCTTGAGGACAAGCAAAAGTTTAAGTTGGGGGTGTTGATGAGTCCACAAATAGGACTCATTTAGGGCTATATTTTAAGAGAAAGTGTGTCCCCAAATGCTATTTTATCTCAATATCTGATGAGAACCCTTTAGTTTCAGGTATTTGAAGTTTGAAGGAAAGCATGGAAACTACTTCGCAAAATGGAACGAAAAGGCTGAAAAGAACAGGAAAATGAAGGCCTGACGATAGCCGAGTCCACTTGGCGAATCTCCGAAGGGCCTCAGTTTGCCTTTTGTTCCAGTGTGTTGAGCCCTGAAGGAAAGGATCAAGTCAGCGGAAAAGGGAGCAGTCGGCGTATCGCCGAGAAGTTCCGCGAAGTAGTACTATGTCTCCCAATGAGCCAGAGCACGACGATGCCGAAGGATGGTGCAAGATGGCGATGAACTACACCTAAGGGCGAATTGCCGAGTTGATCGGCGATTCCACCTATTGTCGCCAAATGATCCTCTGCAGTACATATTTTTGAAAACTATAAATACTCGTTTAGTATCACATTTTTAGTATCAGATTTTGGATATAGAACAATTAATATAATTTTTGTACTTTTTATTTTTACTCTGAGTTTGAAGAAGGTTTTGAAAACTTGAACAAAAAGAGGGTTTCATCTTCAACGATTTGGACTTGGGTCTCTTGGATTCTTCATTCTTGGCCTGTAACAAGAATTAAATCTTTATACCCATTTGAATGCAAGTTCATTTAGGTATAAATTTCTATCTCTTGATGTGTGGCTAAGAAACCCCCATTCTTGGGGTGTGATTTAGCAAATATGTGTTGATATTATTGTTGGGTCTTGCTTGCTGGTAGGTTAGATGTATTTTAATGGTGATTTCACCTAGTGGTTGTGGTTTAATTTAATGGGTTTGTAGTTGCAAATACAAAGCCACCCATGTTTTCGGCTTGCCCGAGAGGGAGGTCGCGAAACCAAGACCACTAGATTGATGTCCTAAGGAGTGGGTTGACATGAGGTTCAGCCCGAGAGGGTGAGCCCTAGTCCGATATCCTAACACTCAGCTCGAGAGAGTGAGTGGGGTAAGGCGTAGGCTGGCCTTCATGCGGAAAATGGGTGTCTGAGAGAAACGCATTTGAAACGGGGTAAGTTGCCCGAGAGGGAACTTATTTCCATCTAAAGCTTAGCCTAGTCACTATTATCTTGCAAATTTCCTATCGAAAGCATGTACCCAACTATTTATCTCAACTTGTATTGCGGTCACACCCCAAGAACTCTTCCCCATATTTGATTTTCTTGTTATCTTTGTTGTTTTTGCTTACTAGTGACAAAACCCCCCTTGTTATTTGACACTTTTGTGTTCCCCATTAATTTTCAATGTTTTTAATCGTCAATGTCTTTAGCTACGACTAGTTAGAACTAAATTTTATTTTTCTATTAATTCTCAAAACCTCTCTCTTGGGACTCGACCCCAACCCTTGGTTGGGTTCCTATACTATTGCACGATCGTAGACACTCGTACTGGAAGTTGTGTCATTGATTACTCATTGAAAAACATCAACTACTCATAAGGGAAAACTCCTCATTAATAAATTACTAGGTGCACGACTTAAACAACATAATTTAACTCATCACTATCTCCCTTTCTTAGATTAATATATATCATCATGCATTCTTCTAACTCTGGGCACTTTTACTACTACTGGCTCATAATATATCAAACCTGTTAGTTTCTGGGTGGAAATACTACAAAAGTATTCAAAAACACACTTCTCTCATTAGGGTATCACCTGAAATAAGTTTAGAGAAAAGTGTCTAGGAGTACATTTTACTTTTAGCTCGAATGCATGATTCACGTGAATAAGGGTGCATTCTTTCGAATCAAAATAATTAAGCTCAGTCACGGGCTTCTCTCAAGCCCCTCTACAGTCTCTTAACTTACTGAAGACATTAATTGAGAGTGAATCATTGATAAGTATCTTGGCTCATTTACTACAACCATCTTTAGTATGAGGAATGGTCAAATATTTGAAAACCACACGAGTCTAATTAGTTTCTTATGACATAGTTCTATTTGACAATTTAGTTTATGAAAGTAGGGAAACATCTTATAAATGTCTTATCGCCTCCTAATTATATGTGTGGTGCACAACAAGCCCATAAGAAAGACACTACTAGACACGACTTCATAGACACCATACGACACTTGAACATTGTGCTCACATACCAAGTTTTTCATGACCTGAGCCTACACCCTGAATGTGGCTGGCACTCGAGAACCATTGCTTGCCCACAAGTGAACCCTCATCCTTGCTAACTAAAAGCAGAAGACTAACTTATGCATACACAAGCATCAAACTAAAAGAAATGCTAAATCAACTATGTAATAAATTTCAAAACTCTCTAAATATAATATGTATAAAATATAAGTTTTAAATAAAATATCTGAAACTGAAAGACTCTCAAAAACTGTTTATCTATGAAGCCTCTACTTGTCACGACCCAACCCACCGAGCCACGCGGGCACCTATTCTAACACCTAAGTAGGAGAACTCTCATATCCCAATAGTTAAAACATGCGGAAAATATTTAAAAAATGGAAATAATAATATAATAAGAACCTTTAACACAATTCTAGTTAAGACTTGTAAAGTAATTAAAACCCTAAGGACCTAGTCTAAACAGGTACAAGAGCTACTAAGATTACAAATAGGACATAATAAATAAAATACACAGCTCCCACCATGCGGAAGGAAGAGTAGAAGCTGCTGGAGAATTTCTTTGTTTTCATCTACTGATACATCACCAACCTGCATCCAATTTATGCACAAAAGGCATAGCAAGAGTAGTATCAGTACAAACCACATGTATTGGTAGGCACCATCGGTCAACCCGATGCCCACCACATAACGTAATAAATCAACAAGCAAGAATATATAATAAACCACTCGCTTCTCCACCTTTACCATCTTCTCGAATACCTCAAATTACACTAGTACCCTTACCACTAACCACCTCTTCATTCTACCTTATTAGGTTCTTGATCAAAGCCTAATCATTCTAACGCATAGAAGAGACAACGAATACAACTTCAAGCATTGTGACTAACCACCCACGACATACTCTTACTTTCTCTTCTAAGTTGCCCTGCCCTTGCCACATGGCACACTACATCAAGATTTCAAACTACCAACCACAAATTCCTTCCTTCAAGGTGAAATCCGCTTAAGTAATTACATTACGCACACTACTCCCCATATCTCGCTCTTACAAAAAACAAACAACCCTTACTCTCAGCAACTACGACCCTTGAACCCTTGGCCTTCCCAATTCATTCGACAACACGATACGCAACAAGTTCACTCAGCAAAACAGAACAATCATGTCACGCCCTTAGCCTACACCCTGGGTGGAACTGGCACTCAAGAACCATTACTAGCCCCAAGCAAACCCTTGGCCTGTGTTACTTACTCAGCGGAAGACTTTAACATACGAAAAGTACTCATGCAATAACATAAGAGATAATAACTTAGCGAAAAATGGCAACTCAAGTCTTAAACGTATACAACTGAAATGAATAAGAGTAAAGAACTATAACTATTTGTCAATGAAACCTCTAAAACAAAGAGGGATGTCGGAACAGGAACCCGATCATCCTAACAACTGAAAACTAGAAAGTAATGTAAAAAGTAGCCCTCCAAAAAGTAAAGAGGATCACCAACAGACTCTGAGTGCTCAGCTGGATCAACGAGGCGCTAGATGCTTATCCTGGTTACCTGCGTCTCCATCATAAGATGATGCAGGCCAACTGTCATCAGTACATTGAATGTACGAGTATACGAGTTGCAATGCTACACATAACATAGGCTAGAAAAGAATCGGAAAGGAGCACTTACATTGGCTTTACTCAACTTATGAACAACTTAACTTAATATAAAGCAATAAACACATGCTATATATAGAAAGCCTTTAAAACAGTAGAAAGCAACTCAGTTCGTTAAACAAATGCAATAAAAAACTCAACTTTACTCATGTAATAAAGTAGTATAGTTTATGTGGGAGTTTTTCTAACCGACAACCACCACTATGAGCCTAAGTGGTGATACATCATCTTTTCCACGCTGCTAGTACTGTGCTATACTTTGCCGTCATATAGAACACCTTAACTAAGTCGATCCACTTGTCTATGTTAAAAAGCACTTCAGGAGTCATATAAAAAGTATGATCCTTTACTACCCATGATGGCTACATGGCTTATGGAGACTTGAGTTAATATGAACTCGCATCCCCATATAGGTGCTCAATATTACTCCCAAAATATACTTAGCTCATATTTTTTAAAACAAAACTTCTTTCTTTGGTTTGAGATAATTACTCAAAACTTAGCTTAAAAGCTCTCTTGGAAATCGGTGTTTCCCTTTCTTGTTCAAATGTGAAAACATTTTAAACTCTTGGAAATACTTAGTTCCCTTATAAATTTTGGAGAAATGAACTCAACTCTTCACTCTTTTCTTAACTTAAAACTTAAGTTTGAAAACAAAGTTAAAACGTTTGTGAAAAACTTTTGAAATAATTCATGAACTTCTCATGACTTGATTCTTAACTTCTAGACTTGACTCTTAACTTTCCTTGAATTGAATTATGAATTCAAGGATTCTGATTTGTGATAGGAAAGATCTCATGATGTTTAGGAGTGTTTTTAGATGGCTAAACATGAGAAAAGATCAAGAAATCACTATTTGGAAATAAGTCCGCGATGCGGAGATGTATTTAAATTTTTGATCGACAAATTAAATTTTGAAACAGTGGAGTTCGTGTCCTAACCGGGACGCGGAGGTGATTTTTGTACACTGGGGGAGCAAGTCCGCGACGCGGACTTACGTGCAAAACCTGCTCAACTTTTTCCTTCTTCGTTTTCTCACCCCAATTCCCCTAAGACCGATTCTTTTTATCAATCCCTATATAGATTGAAATGCCCAGTATATATTCACAAGAATCTAACTCAAAACAACTCTTAAATCGACACGATTCCATCAAGAACTCCTCAATCCCATCAAATCTCAAGCACTAAAGCAAACTTCAATAACATCATACTTTCAACTTTCTAGAAACGAATATCGCTGAAACAAACATGATTGGCGCGTGGGTGAATGGACCCAATGATATGAGAGTCTCACATACCTTGTAGGATCGAATCCTTGGCGAATTCCACAACCACAATCGCAAGAACTTGACGAATCTTGAGCTTCTCTTCTCCTTTCTCCTTTATAGCAGCAGAAACACTTGAAATGTTGTTGACCAAAATTGTGAGCTTGTTTCTTTTCTCTCTAATCTGATCCCAAGTAGATGAGCATGTGAATTCTACATTTGCGTTGGGTTTCTATTTTGGTTGATTAGAAATCATGGGCTGGTAGTGAATTTGAGTCGCAAGAATGGTCGAGACAAGATCCGGAGGTGCAGTTTGATAGACAGATTTTTGTTAAAGTTGCACACTTTTTCTGTTAAAGTTGCACACAGGAAATCTGGAAATTTGGAATCTAGAAATCTGGAATCTGGAAATCTGGACATCTGGAATCTAGAAATCTGGAATCTGGAAATCCATCAGGTTTTGAAATGACTATGAATATTGAGGATTCATATAGCTAAAGCAACTAGTTTTGAATTGATGTATATATAGTTGTTGTTTTATAAGGTTTCATGCTTATCTTTAACATCTAGGTTTCATATAGCTAAACATCTACTTTTGATGTCTTTTACAAATCAACTCAACAAGCAACTGACTCATTTTGTGTCCCTTCCAAAGCATTATTTTCTGGAAGGAAATAATAAAAAACCCAAAAAGGTTTTTGTAAGTTGTAACTTCTAGATTTCTGGTAAGTTAATGGATATGCATTCCCTGAAACTCTGGTCTTAGTATCATCTGTTCTCTCATAACATGAAGATCTATTAGGCCATCATCAAGCAAATTGAAGTTTATATCTTAGAGAAATTAGCAAAGGAGGCATACGGCATGTGTGCATGATATGCTTTTGGTAAATTCAACTAGGAATGACTAAAACTTTTAAAAACTAGGATAGGGGAATAGAAAATAGGAGAGTGGAAATAAG
>JAJOOS010001657.1:0-46608 GCA_029582725.1 Solanum chiquidenum | reverse complement strand
TATATATATATATATATATATATATACACTCCATATCTTAGTCAACTATCATTTAATATTCTCTTTTCTAAATTAACTTTCAGATATTTTGAGAGTAAATTTTATAAGTTTATCCATAAATATATTTATTCTTAATTACTTATGCAATTATAAAATTTCATTACATTCTTAAAATTTAATCTTTATTCAAATTTTCAAAATTAGATTTTTGTACCTTCCACTCATGAAACTTCAATTTTTTAAATGATTTTTGTCCTAGTGTAACTAACCAAAAAAAAGAAATTACCAGATAATTGGATCAACAGTAAGTCACATTATAGGGGTCCTAGTGATGCCACTATATATATATATGTCCCTCCGTTTAAATCATATATTTATAGAATCCTAGGCCCGCTTACGTGGCGCCATCACAAGTCAAAATTCCCTTTTAAATTTATTTATTTTCAAAACTAGCCTTCCCCTTTCATAAAAAAATGTGACTTTTATGAAAAGTTGCAGTTGAGTTACTCACTGACACCATTGTTTATGTAACAGATCTTGATATTTTTTTACAGTTATTAATTTATTCTTATGTTATTAAGGATAAATGATAAAATGTTATAATTTTCATTTTCAATATTAATGTTTGTTACTACGTAATCTTGTATGTAAGATATTATAGTGTTTTAGTTGTAATAACGGATAGATTTTAAGTATTATTTTATAAACTCCATGATATTGAATTCTAGCGCGAAGCGCGGATAATTTTACTAGTTAAGGATAAATCAGTACCAAAACATGATATAAGGTTATAATTAAACGAGTGCACTCGTGAAATGTAGGGTATATTTAAATTATTTTGAATAGTATAAGCATATTTCATTTGGTAACAAAGTTACCTAATATCTATTGCTGATGGAAGATAGTAGGCATTCTATGAAATTAATCAAAATGGGGAAAAACTAATTCAGACACCATAGTCATAATTTTTTTTTGAGTCTATTCATTTTATTTATATTGAAAATTGTTTTTTTGTTGTTTTTTTTTTTTCAAAACGAGGGCAGGAGAAGGGGAACGGTGGAGGAGATTACAAGGTGAAATATCAAATACCAATAAGATAATATTAAAGAGAATCAACTGACTAAACTACTACGATTTTCCTATATTATATTGAAATTTGTACTTTTATCTATTTTAATTTATTTTTTTCAAGTACAGTAGTACAATTTCTTTGTTGAAAATGACCATATCAACCAGTTGGGCAAGTGCATTAGAAAATGATAATTATCACAGGAGGACTCCAAATAGACCTGTCTAGCTTAATATCATCACTAATTACCAACCAAAATTCTTCTTATTAATTTAGCACATAAAAATTATTAATTAATACTTGGATTCTAAGAGCCCAATTTACTACATTTCTTCAATTTAATTTCTATCTAATTATCCTTGCACCGAAAAAGCTTTTTTACTTTACTATTTACTCGTCGAGTTCAATTCAAGGTATATCTTGCTCTCTTTTTTTTCAAGTAGCTTTTTCTTACGGCTATTTAGCTAGTGGGACATTGGTCATTTAGTTTTAGACAAAATCTTCAATTTTTTTACTTTGATTTGAATACACATATATGTTTATCTATGTAATTAATCATTAATAATTTGATGAGATATATAATTGATTAAGTTAATCAAAACATTAACGATGACAAGAAGCGGCCCCAACGCATTAAACAAAAGAGGGAAGACATTTCAAAGGCAACATTAACAATGTTTCTCCCTATCGAGGTTTGTGATGAGATGGATAAGAATCCAACTATTAACTACAACAAATTTCACCGATTGTTTTAGTCCTTTTTTGGGAAGGCTATTCAGTAGATGATCATCTTTTTATTTTTCTTACGACTTATGAATCTTATTACGATCTAAAGATTTTTTTTGAGTGAGTTAATTTTTTTTTGAGAAAATGTTAGATCATGATCTAATATTTTGTAAGGTTGAGATAAAAAAAATGACAAAATATAAATAGTAATATTAAAAGGGTATTTGCATAAATGAACTATTTAATTAAAATTTTCGAATTTGACTTCGAAATGGAAAAAATTCCATAAGAAATACCTTCCCATTTAATGGATCTTATTCAAAGTTTAATGTTTCCCATCTTGTTTTCACTTCTTTGCTATATACTTCTCCAATAAGAATTACATATATTTTTAATTTCATTTATATTTTTCAACTTTTACAGGTTCAACTGCAAGTACCACTTCCTAAAGCCAGAGAAAAGATTTTTTTTAAATGAACTAAAAAAAAAATTATCACGTAAATAAAAACACGATGAATACACATCTTGTCCTCTTTCACTATTAAAGGGAAATAAAGATGTAAATTTTGTTAGGGGAATATATGAGGTTGCCGTTGACTTTATTACTAACAAAAAAAATAATTAAAAAAAGGTTTAGAGAAAAAGAAGGTTTATAAGACACGTTACACCAAGTCATTTGTATTTAAGACGTGTTACTAAATTTTTTATTATTAGAAAATAGACACCATTTTGCAGTTGATTGGTTTATTATTTTTATAATAATATTAATAAGTGTCAACGTTATTCTTCTTATATGAAAAATAGAGTGGTTCAATTAAACATAATAAAATATATTTGCGTCAATAAGGGGAGTCTTAGGACAATTTAAGTCATATTGTATTAGAATAAATTATTTATATAATGTCTCTTAAAATGCGATCCTTTTTCGAATCTTGTGTCGCTTATGCACAAAGGGAAAGCAATGTGAAAGAGTAAAAAGGAAGCTAAATTAATTTAACTTCTAAATGTTTGAATTTGCATCGATCATTTGTAAAGGACCTCAAACTATTATATATATATATATACTATTATTACTATCAGTTATCTACTTTTAAAATATTGCGTATCTTAACATATATTGAAGAAAATACACTTTGATATATGTAATTTTACTACTAGATACACAAAAGTAGGGAGAGAGGTGAGCGAGATTGGGGAGGTAGGTGAACGAAATTCGTATGTATCCTAGATACATGTGAATCGCACTAGATACATATTAGATACATGTAGCTGGAGTGATTCACATGTATCTGGGATATCAGATAATGGGAGATCATGGTGAGCGGGATGGAAAAGAGGCGATGGAGGTGAGCGAGATTTGCTATGTATCCCAGATTCATGTGAATCTCAGGACATAGACCTCTTGAAAGTTGGAAAAATCTACCTTGTTATAGAATTGTACATAGGAGGAGAATGATAACATTCATAGTGACATATTGTTATTATAGGATTTTGATAAAATTTTGAAAGTTAAAAGGAAATACACGACAAGGTCGATGAGTTTCAATGAAAGATAAAAACAATTGCTTATAATGAAGGAAAAGTGCAAAAATGAGTCTTAAAATGAAATAATAAAGTAAAATGACCCTTCGAACATAATATTTTGCTCAAAATAACCACACTATAAATTGTTATTTATCAATAATGAATCATTATTTTTTTTATTAATGATCATTTGACAGTTTTCAATCGCAAGTAAAGTGTAATTCGCGCTTTTATATTCGCCTTCCCGTTCCTCCTCTTCTTCTTCTTCTCCGCCTCCTCCGTCTTATTCTCCTTATTCTTTTTCTATGTTTTAAGCTTGACTTTAAAAATTGAAGTGTCGTAAAGGAGAATTATTTTGAGTGAATAATTTATTTAAAAAATTGAAATATTGAGAGGAGCTCATATCTGAATTTTGAGATTGTTTAGAGGAGATTTGAGTTGGTTGAAAAAAAATCAATATGTAATGTATACTTTATTGTATCAACAATGTATATAGATGTGTTTACGTCTCCGATATGTAGTTATACATCACGTCATCTACACAAGAGTACACTATTTATATAATATCTATACAATGTTATATATATATATATATATATTGATACATCACATATACTGATATACATATCACTATTTTATTGAAAATAATTTTTGTTGCAATTTGCATGAACATATATTGCTAATTTTGGGCTATTTTTCTATAGAAATAAAAAAATTGTTTATATTTAATTCAAATAAATGACATAATATATATTTATGACTTTTATCCTTTAAAAATTAAGTCAAAAAATAGGTTATATGCACATGGAGGGACCCACATGGAGCCCCCAAGGTCCAAAGTCATTGAGCTGCCACATAAAGGCCCAACAAAAGAGCTTAAATTTGGCCCAAAGTGGGCTAAATAGTTCTTAAAAGTTTGGATTCGAACCCCTTATTTACAATTTTTTTTTTTTTTAATAAAAATTAAATATATTAAGTCAAGGATTAATTTCACCTCCTAAAAAATGTTTCTTGTAAAGTTGCAAAGATAAAATCTATAAAAGACACACAAAAAAGGGGAAAAAGAAGATAAAAATCTCTCAAATAATATTAATCATAATGTTCTGCTTTCAAAATAAGCTTATCCCAAATAACATGAGATTCGATTCTAACTTTTATGAAAATGATAAGTAGTAAAATTAAATTAGAGAACTTTAAAGTAGAAAAAACATTTTAAAATAAGGATAAATTTCATAGAATTGCTATTATAGCATAATATTCATCTATAGCAATAATATTTTTCTTTTCAAACATAGCAATATTAGAAGACACTACAACAAATATAGTTTGTACCGGTAGAAATATAATATTAACAAAGAGTGCTAGATCTTTTATCGATATTAGTTAATTGTCATGAGATTCAATGTAGTAGTTATATGCTTTAGTTGTATTAGTGCTAAAATGTAATCGTCACTAGAAATTACTTCTAAAAAAATATGTTTAGCAACAATTAAGGTATTATATTATCATTAATTAATTACTGTTAAAAATTTCCTACCCTCTCTCTATAAGACTATGAGAAATTTATAAGAAGTGCAATGCAATAAGCATTTGTAGGGTTCATGAACTTTGCCTCCTTTGTATTATGTTCATATTTATCTTAATGTACTTTTCCAATGATAAACAAATCAAAATATATTCTAAATATTTGTAATTAATCCAAACACAAGTATGAATTATATAGTACTCCCATTTCATTGATGCAAGTATGAATTAGTAAATATAATAATAAGACATAGATTTGAATCTTTTCTTTGACCATGTCAATCCAAACACACTAAAAATGTGTCCATTCTTTTGAAGTGTCACTACTTGTAGTCACACCAATCATTTCAATCTAATATCACTCTAAATTTTGATCTATATGATCTTCGAGCAGTACAAAGTAAATGTCTTTCTTAGAAGCAGGTTGTATTCTATTATTTTCTCTTGCTAACGATCAATATATAGTGCCTTTTCCCCCAGAGTTAGAGTGGATTATACAGATTTTAAATAAGTTATAATCAAGTTTCATAATTAAATTAACCCAACGTCCCACCTATATATATCATATCATAATTATAATGATACTTCATTGGTATATGATTAGGGACATATATCATATCATATTTTGATTATAGATTTGGCAAAATTAGTAGCTAATTTGATGTAAAATCTATATCTACGTTAAAAAAAAATTGTTTATGTAATGTTTGGCTAGAAAATAGAAACTGAAAAACTTTCTTTTTAAAATAAATAAATTAATTAAAAATAACAAATTTAAATTTTAAATCCGCTCCTAAATTGAAGAGAAGTTGATATGTGGTATACTTCTGATATTTTGCAAATGTTAAAGGTAGAGAATGATAGGTCATGGAGGAATCCAAAATTAAGTCACGGGCATTTTTAGGTCATATCAATGTTTATAATATATTTTTTTAAAAGAAAATTATCTTATTACATATACATCCCTATCGCATATATTAGTTTTATCTATATTTTAAAATAATTATATATTTATCATTATTCAAAAGTTTTCAACCTTATATTAAGGAAGATACACTTAGATACATGTATTTTTGCTATCCGATACACTAAAATAGAGAGAGACGAGCGAGATGGGGAGGAAAGCGAACGAAATAGTCATGTATTTCAGATACATGTGAATCACACCAGATACTTCCTCCGTCCCTATTTACTAGTCAAATATATCCTAATTTGATTTTTCTTCTCACTTGTCATTTTTGACAAATCAAAAGACAATTATTTTCTTCCTATTATATCCTCAATTTATTAACATTGAGTTAATGTCTTTGAAAAATATAGTGAGTAAATATGTTTAAGACTCTATCAATTATTAGGGGTAAAATGGTAGACTCACCATACCAATAATTGTTTTCTTAATAGGTATGCCAAGTAAAAATGGAAGGAGGGAGTACATGTATATGCTAGTGTGATTAGCAGGTATGTGGAATACCATATACATAAGAGAGTGGCGAGCGAGATGGAAGGGAGGCGATGAAGGAGAGAGATTTGTTATGTATGTATCCCGAATAAATGCGAATCCACTTGGATACAATGTATCTAGAACAAATTACACCTAATTTTGACCTCATATATCCCAAGACATATGTATCTGGACGCACCAAAATCTGGTAAGATTCATATATAATATTACAAATTAGTGTGTATCTAAGTAATTAACTCTTAAACTAATAAGATTACTGTAAGTTTCTCTTTTTTTTTTGTTTTTCAGTCGATGTTTGGAGCTCATATTGAAGTCCCGATTAAATTTGAATCATCCATTGCTCTGGATGTGACACTCCCAATAGGAATATCTTCGAACCCAGAACTAGCTAGAATCCAAGACCTCTCTATTAAGGGTGGAGCAATTTCGCCACTACATCACAACCATGATGCAACCATGTTAATTATATGTTAAAATCAATCATTGCCAATGGGATATTATATTCTGATCAATATGTTGTTTGCTTAACATGGTATATTTCTTATAGGAAATGAATATGAAATAAAATTCTCCTCATTTCTTTTGTGGTGTTAGTGTTTTTGCTTAAAGAAAAACAACCACTCCCCTTCGTTTCATTTATATATTTTTTAAGTTGATGGGACACAAATTTTAAAAAATATAGGAGATTTCTTTTAATTTTTTTGGTTTTCCTTGAATTAGAATATTAAAAGTGAATCAAGTGATATCTATAGTTTAAAAACTCAATAAATGGAATCCAAAAGGCACATACACTATAAGATAAACCCTAGGAGGAATTCTTCTTTACACAAGCAATCTATATATCAACAATAAAACACATATAATGATTGTTACAAAAATATTTTTAATGAAAAAAGAATCTTCTTATTCTTCTTAGTTATGAGGGCTTATGTTTTAAGAATTATAACATCTTTATATACATAGTTTTTTTCTCCCTTCTTCATGCAGTTCAAATATTGACATATGAAATTTTTTGTCTAAAGATTTTTCAAAAAGACATTGTTTTATTCGATATGTTTTACAGTCATAAAATAAGGATGAATTAAGTTATGAACTCAAATAACTATTGAGCAAGTTAACGACCTGCTTATTTATTAGACCAATTTATTTTAACAAGCCTTATTTCAAATTTTCAATCCAACCCACCCATTTGACACCGCGAAAGGTGGGCACGTAGTAGGCATTATTATTGTCACATCTGATTATGTTGTATTGCTGTTAGGTGTCCCTAGTGACAAACGATAATACAGAAATATAGAAAAAGTCATTTTAGAAAAAAGAAAGTTGGTTCTATAGTTTCTGCTTTAATTTACTACATTATTACATTTTTCCAAGAATGATATTGACATTGATCAATGGACGCAATTAAATACTTAAATATACTAAAATGTCATAATCCCAAAAATATATTTTCAATAAGAAATAGTAGTACTAGAAGCTAACTAGTTGTTAATAGAGATTCAATGGGTGGACAAAAAATTCAGACAAGCAAATTGAAACTACATAAAGCTGGTCGCGCAGACTAGACAGTGTTCAGTAAAATGGGTATAACTTTATCATTAGATCGGCGGATATCCCTTGATCGATGGATTTGTCAAGGCCAAAAAACTAGACACGGAAAGACATTTCGATCTAATGAATTTATATTAGCATCATACAATGAAACTAGTATCCTTTACGTAGTTCATTACCTTGATAAATTAAAATGAGTCATAATAACTTCCTCAAGCCAAAAAAAATAATAGAAAAAAGATATTTCCGGCTCAAAATAGTATAGTAGTAAAAAACAAAATGAAAATTTACTAAAAGACTTTAATATGATGATTTTTGAAAGAAAAAAAAGAGTAATACCTTCTTGGCTTCTTAAAATAATAAAATTCACTTGTTTTGAAACAAATTGAAAAGACTAGAAAATCAATTAAGAGGGAATGAGAGTAAAAAAATGTAATATCTACAAATTAAAAAATAATTATTTTAATTTTAGTGTTAAGCAATTCAGTAAAACAAAATTTATAATTTAGATGCATATCGTGCAAGACATACTAAGTGGAAATAATCCTTGCCATGAATCTTTTTTTTTTAGAGTGAACTGAAAATGTCTGATTAATGATAGAAAAAGTTAAAGACTCATTCATTTCTCACACTCTCAATGGAAATTAAACTCTCAACTCAAAGTACACTTTTATAATATATAAGTAACAATAAGAATCATACAACATAAACTTGAACATGCCACATATCAACACATATATATAATTAAGGAACTTCAAATACTTAGATATTACAATAATCTTCAAATTAAACCAACCAATTACCATCTCAAAGTAAATTAATATAATGTCTTCACACCCTTCAACCTCAAAGGACAAACTTGATTAAATCTTGACAAATCAATTAATTAAGAGCATTGGAAGCCAGCAGGAGCTTCTTTAGAGCAAACATTAAGAAGCAAACTAAGTGAAATAGGAAGATTAAGGTTAATCCCCAAAATATTAGCCTTAAGAGCAGTACAAAGACAAATAGCAGCTTCAGCATTAGCAAGTCCAGAAAGAAGACTACAACAAGGAGTTACTGGTGGTGAGCCAACAATAACATTTACTAATCCAAGAACATCAGCACAAACACCTAACTTAAGTGTATCAATTGGACAAGTTTCTTTAGGATAATAAGGTGGAGGTGGACATGATGGCTTTGGTTTTGGTTTTGGTTTAGGACAAGTGCCACAACTAGAAACTAAGGCAAAGAAAAGGTTAAAGCAAAGGAAAATAGCAAGACTAGGGAAAAAGTGTTTGGAAGCCATTGTGGTTTTTTTTGTTTTGGTTTTTGGTTAAGTGATGAGTGCATAGTTGTGTTAGAAGTAGAGGGTATTTATAGATCGGAAAATGTGAAGGGATAACCTATTTATTGAATGAGTGTTTCTTTTCTTTTAGTTTTTATTCTTATGTCATGGGTTTATTAAAATTAAGGGCAAGTTATGAAATGGATCTTAGGTCTGACTCAACTTTAAAATAAGTTTAAAATGGTTATGAGACTATATTAATCAAGACAGATAAAAAGATCACTCATCTCATAATTTATCAATCTGAGACTGCTTTAGCACCTTCCTCACGCTCAAAGCTGAACATCTCTAGTGTGAATAATTATAATATGAGGTCCAACATTGTGACCAAGAATTGAGATATGTACCATGTAAAGAAATAGGTCTTAAACATAACTCAATCTCAAAAGCTAACTCAAGAGATGAAGATTTTTCAAGTCATATAAAAAGACCACACGTCTCATAATTGACCGATGTGAGATTTCTTAATTCATCAATTACACTATAAACGTAAAATTAATTTGTAAACAACTAAAATTCTTCACTATGCCAATATACAGTCAAACTTTGTTAATAATCATTCTCTATAATAATATCGGTTATGTGAGTTGTGTTATGCTTAGACGAATTTTGTCTCTCTCGTCCTCTTTTTTTTTTTAGTTTTGCTTCTCATCCTTCTTCTATGATTCTATAATTCTCCTTTGTCAGGGAATCTTAGCTTAGCTTGTTGGCTACCTAAATTATGAATTTGATTTTCCATCTAATAATTCCCTTTTTCATGTCCCTTTTTCTTACCCCATTTTTTTTTTAAAAAAAAAACCCTTAATATTTTAGTTATTGATTCAACAATTAGCCTTCTTCTGTCATTGTGAGTGTTTGTATTTGGAGGTTGTTACAAGATGTCGGTAACCCAAACTAAATAATGTTTGCGACCTTACTAATTTCCACTAATTACCCCCATTCTTAAGCACCATATATCATTATATTGGGTAGTTTGTTAGCTGGTTAGAAAGTGAGTTAGGAAGGTATTAATTTTTGTATAAGTAATACGTATTATTTTTTAATTGTTTAGGGGGTAAGTCATTAATGTATAAAATTAACATGGTATTTGATTTGCAATTTAGAAATCCGCATAACTAATATATGTATAAGTAATAATAAAAACATTATGTTTTATTTTATACAAGACAGAAGGTGGAATAACTAAACCTTGCATAACTAATATATACATAAAACAATACATGAACTCCCTTGTAACTAATTCATTCATAACTTATACATACATAACTCTAATCAGTTGAACGACCCCTAAGGGCAATGGTTTAGCCAGTTTAGGGCTAGCGTAGGATCATCTAATCCTCCTGAATTAAACAAGAAATTACACTATTTATACATGATTAAAATTATTTTTTATAAATATACATGGTATAATGATGATTGATGAACTCTTTTAGGCTAGTTGTGCCCTTTACATTTTTGAATCCCCTTAGAATATTTTTTAGCTTTCTCACTATTTAAAAGTATGTATGGCATAGAAGAAAATATTTTGTAACAAAATAAGTGAGTTTCTTATTTTTATTCGTATCGAAAATTCTAAATTATAAAGAAAACGTGTAGGGCTTAAGGACACGGTTTAAAACAAGAGTAGAGACCTTCGAAGACATTTCTTGAACATTAGTATTGTCGTTGTCTAAAATCCATTATTATAATATCTCATCACATTAGTAGAGTTGTCACTTATCATCGCCGAGGATTGGATCGGGATAAATAAAAAAAATTCACTCTTAATAAAAAAAAAATTGATTCGAGTTTTGAGAATAAAAGAAAAAAAAATGTGATTGGAGGGTTTTATTTTAATGAGCTCTTATGAGGCACAAATCTAAATTAGTCGAGACAAATATGTATGTACTATACACAAAAATGTTGAGTTGCGATTGATTAAGCAATTTTAATTTATATCCAGATAGTGTATCTTATTGTCTTAGAGTATTAGTCATGATTTGCTTTTAGAGAGTAAAATTATATCAACTAATAATTAGTTCAAAATTATGATCAATATTTTATGATGCACTTTTTTTGGATAAGAAGACCTAAAACACCAATCAAGGGAAGAAGGTCGGTAACAAAATGAAATCTTTCTTTTTTCAGCTAAGTCTGCACATGAATGATCCACTTGCCGCCGATGACGTGACCATCTCCAAAAGATATGCCTCAATTTGTGGCAGATCAACTATAGGGGGAATGCAATGTCTAATATATATAAAAAAGATAGACAATCAAACTTATTTATCGATTCACTCAAAGAGGTGAATAGGGTCCCAAGTGTTGGGAGACGACCTTCCGCCGCGGTAATATGAGCTTTCCCTTTCCTTAATGTTACACAGGATGCGCAATGAGGGTAGTACAAGAATATGCAAAAAAGTGACAACTTATAAATTTTTCGTATAATTTTTAATATCTAAATCTTAACTAAATATAAAATTAATCTAATTTAATTTAACTCAAAAAAATTAATTAAAATTGATTCTCAAAAAATGAACGTAGCTAACAACTATTCTGGGAGAGTAAGAATATTAAGGAAGACCTTATGGTTAAGCACTCAAAGTAGGATTAAATTTAACTCCTTTAATAAAGATGTACTTCATTTATTAGTTTGATCTACCTAGGCAACATTGATTTGGAAACTAAAATGAGAATTATGGTTAAACCTTTCACTATCTCTAATTAAATTGATGTTAACCATCATATAATAAGTATTATTATTATCATAAAGAAGATAGAAAAATAATGTAACAGCCATGTGCCATAATGGCAATATTTTTGGCTCTATGCAGAAACACAGCCAATATTTTGGAGGTTAGCTAAGAACACAAGCCCAACTTGGGATCTGATTTTTTCTCTTTGTTTGCTAATTATCAGATACAAAAGAAATCATCTGGTTCTTCTTTTCCAGCTATTTCTTCTTTCTTTTTTTTACAAAAAATATTACGTATTTTAGTTTATGTGGCATAATTCAAATTTTGATTAGTTAAAATTTTAAATTCTAACCATGAATTCAGACATTAAGTTAGAATTTAGAAAATTTTATATACATATATACTTATATATATATATATGTATATATGAGTATATTTTTGTAAACTACATAATAATTTATAAGACATATTAAGAAAATTATGGTAAAAAAACAAAAGCTCGTACTCTCGAAATATAAGAGACCTGGGGCGGACCGTTCTTTATCCCGGAGGTGTGCTTGTCGGAAAATTACATTGTATATAGAGGTCAATTTTTGGTTCAATAAATGTATACACAAGTATTGACACTTCTTGACACATGTTGAAGGCTTATAGTCTAGTGGTTAAGGAGCTGTGAAAATTTCTTGAGGTCGTGTATTAAGTCTTACTAGCCTCGTAATTATATTTTTTACTACAACCATTGACACCTTTTAATGACAATCCTAGGTCCGCTACGTAAGAGATGTCACATAATTTGGAAAAGAGTTAACATGCATCATAACGGAATTGGAAGAAGAAACAAGATTTCAACTTTATGAGTTCTGAATTTTAGAATAACAACTTCAAATAATAATAACTAAGTTTTAAATCTAATATTAGTAAATATTTTATGAAAATTTCAATACAACTAACCAGTTGAATCAAGCAGGGGTTTGATCATGTGATGTCATATTGGGATATGAAATCATAAGATGAAATCGGTGTTTGGACATGCCATTTCATGTTGATTTCATCTCATGATATGAAATTAGGAGATGAAATTTCAAATTCCCTAAAAATCATGATTTGGAATTTGTTAAATATAAAACTTGACCCATAAATTTATATTTTGTAAAAGAACCTTCTCATTTATATCTACTGACCATTTATTTCATATGTAAATAAAATTTATAAAATTCATACCATTACTTTTTATACCATTTATATCTCATCTAACAATTATTTTCACCAGCATAAAGTTTGATATTACTTCAAATCAATTCCTAAATTACTATTTATATTCACCAAATTCATTATGTTAGATCAAATGTATTTACCAACTAATGTTCAATTTTGATTTTTTTTATTAAATTAAGTTTGATCAATTTATGTTGTATTTTTTAGACTAGTTTTGTGATAGTGTATTATGCGATTTTGTAAGCTTTTACTTATTTGGTAATATAGTATAAAAATTTGGGACAATTTGAATAGTTTTACAACTTATGGGAGTTTTATGTATGAGCAAACGTACAACATAAAATATTCGCATATCCAAATAAAACCTTAACTTCATCTCATAATTTCACATCACAAAGTCATATTAAACTATCACTTCTAGATTAAAAAAAGGAAAGGAAAAGAAGATATTACTAAGAATTTTTTCGTTTCCTAGAAAGTTGGCCACTTCTTTTTCCTTTTTTGGTTTCTCATAGTATTCGGAGCTCACATAGGAGCCCCTGCTATATTCGGATCACGCACTACATGCATCGCAGGACCCGTTTAGGATGGCGCATGCAACAAGATTTTCTCCATTTACAAAACTTGAATATACAAAACTTAAATCTCGAGACCTCTGGTTAAGAATGAATTACTCCTATCACCACCCAAGTTAGTTCAGACACTTGTTCTTTTCATCTAACTATGAACACAGAATTCTAAGTACTAGTTGGCTATATTTGTATGGGGTACAATATGTTAGTTGTCCTTGTCAAATGATCGAGTGGCTTAGGATTCACGAAGAAAATATCTTTTTGTTCATTGAGAATTAATTGGAGGGTAGCCCTACAAAAGATTCTACATGTTCAAAAAAAATTAGTGTAAAAAATGTGTGCTACTTTTTTCAACTAGAAAAAAAAATGAAGAATATATAAGACTAAATAGTTGCATTTTTTTTCAAAAAAGGTTTTGGGTGTTGATATTTGCTAGCCAAAAAGAAATATATGTATTGTGATGATAGAGGATAATAATTACTTTTGTTGATTATTAATTAAAATGAAGAAGAAGTTGTTATTGAATTTTTATTACAAAAAAAATATTATTTGAACTTTGAAGATTGGGTTGGTGAGAAATGTGTAAGTGAGATGATGTACAAGAAGTGTGAAATCAAATTATTTTACTAATAAAGGCAGTGATAAATTTGGAAAACGATAGATACTTGAAAAATCAAGGCATAAAACACAAATATATTCTTTAATATGAATTTAAGTGACATCTACGTCTTTCAATTTAACGTATATATATATAGAGACATACGCATTTAATAGCGCAAAATCTCTTCTCTTTTTTTTCAAGTATCTAATATTTTCCAAATTGCTATATCATTTGTCTTTATTAGTATGATAATTTGATTTTACGTATAGAATATATGTGCCTATATTTGTTCAATCTTTATGATATTTAAATTATTTTAGTTTTGAATATCTTCTTGAACTTGATAATGTGATAATCATGTTCCTAACCTTCGTAAATGTTGACGTATGATAAGTAAATACTCCAATTTTAAGTATGAACATCTAGACACCTCATCTTGTTTTATTGTGTCAGTTGAACACTTCAACTTACAAAATCATTATTTAAACAAATTCAAAAAAATTATGAATCACATCAACATCAGATATTTATGAAACTCGGTAAAAACAAATTGGAGTGTTTCGTCTAAATTATAACCATATGTTGTTATAAATTTAGCCGCTACGTACTCTGTCTAATGGAATATTCGTATTTTAAAAAATAAAAATTAAAAAGACGTCCACTACTTAGGGATCATTTGGTCGGGAACACGTTATCCCAAGATTAGTTATCCCGGGGTAACTTATCCTACCATGTATATAAGATAACTTATCTCATCACTGTGGTATAAATTGTGATATAAGTTATCCCAAACATGACAACCAAGCAAGACACCACAATTTTATTCCTGGACTATTTTTTTTTTATCCCAAGACTATTTTTTTTTTATTCCTCTCACCAAACGAACAAAGAATTAAAGGCTATTCAAAATTTGTCCCGAAAGTAACTCCCATTATCTATCACACCAAACAACCCTTATAGTTTTGGTCATGAAAGTTGTGCCAATATATTTCCCAAGTTAGCAATGGTTTAGTATATTTGGGCTTTGTATATTCATTGGTCTCACCTAAGATGAGTTTGGGCTCTTAAATCCATGTGAAGCCCAAAAAGAGAGAACCCATTAAAAAGTGGACTCTAAAGTCGGCCCATTTTTTAATAAACCCATTAGTGTCCAAGCTAATTTACGCGAAAGTCCCGTCTTTAGGCTACTATTAGATTTTAAGAAATTATATGCAATGACCTTAAAAATGGATCGTTTCAAATTTTTGACCCCCGCTTACCCCATAGACAACTTTTAAGACCAGAAATCAAAATATTTGTCCATAGGTGGAAATTTGTTAAATTTGAAGTTTTGCCATGAAGCATGCAAAGTTTAAAGATTTTATTCCTATTTTAAACAATAATGAAAACTTATGTTAGCTTAATTTGTCTTTTGAATGGGGGTTTGATTTCCCTCGAGCACATTTAAATTTTTATATTTTTTATTTTATTTGAGATAACTGGAAATTCAAGAACTTCAAATTCTGAATCTACTTTTTCATAGGCAATAGTTTTCAAAATCAACGGTGTGCTTTCCTAAAAGTGGTTAGATTCATTTATTTATTTTATAATAATATCCAAATTAAACAGCAAACTCCAGACAAAGGGGAAAAAATAGGGATGAATGGGCTAAGTGTGAATATGATATTAGAAATAGATGGATTTTATATCACCCTTCAACTCGAATTGAATTTCAGTTTCTTTTGTCTCTTTTTTAATGAAAATAAATGGTAATTTAAAATGGAAATCTATGTCTATCAGTCCAAGTCTAGGTGGACAGAGTAATTCAATGTACTGCTGCTAGGTATCAAGTAACACGTAATATTAGTTGAGGTCCGTGCAAGGGACATCACAGTTATCAAAACACAAATGATTATGTAACCTGAAGCCTGCCTTAGCAAATTAGTAGCTTTCACAAATTGTCTAGTATTAGTAGAACGAATTCATATTATTTCAATATATTGATGATCTGATGGATATGTTTATCTTACGCCATTTATTCGTTCCCTTCTGAACTAGTGTTTGTGTTTGTCATGGAGCTTCACTTCCTCTAAATGCTTGCTTTATCCCTGATTGTTTCATGATGATTTAACTGTATTATGTGATCAAACTATGGTTATTCAGATTTTATAGACCAAAATGTAACAATGTTCAATGGAGTACAAAACAAGCTACAGTGCCAAATGATCTTGGCTAGTAACTTCCTTTCATACACAAAAATCTCCTTTACAATCAAACACCTACTTCATCTTTTGTTTACAATCACACTCTTTACAGTAATCTTTCTCACTCTACAAGTATGAGTCTGCGATTATTCCAGTTAGCTATTTCCGTTCTGTACATGTATCTATCTACTCAAAGAATGCACAAACAGTTTATAAGGTGGACAAGACGATGCGCAACATGTTTTGATGTGGTAAAGGTAATGTTTCAAATATTTTGGACAACACAACAGGCTCCAGTTCTCTTTGGAACTTCTTCAATAGATTGATAATTCGCGTCCTAGTTTCTTCTGAGGCCAAATTGTTCCCTGCCGATAAAACCTAGAGGATAAAGATGAACTTATGAAATGGAGGAAATCTTAGTGCATATAAGATGAAGGGCACTACTGTAAAGGAAAACTACCTCAGCAAAAATTGCTATTATAATCGGTATATAAGATCCGCCAAGGCCAATAACTTTCTGCTCTGACCTGAAAGATCAAGGCACAGTTGCAAGCATGCATAAGAAATGTTGAAGTTCTGATAATCATTGATTACTTATTGCTGTAGCCTACGGGGAATACTTACGTCTCCATCATTGAACAAAGCAGTTTGTGGCTGATTTTAGCCTCATCAAGATCACACGTTATTGGTAAGTGGTTAAGCCAGAGCAGGATGTACTGAGACAAGAACATTTATGATATGTCAGTCGATAAATGACAAATTTATCAAAACTACAATCAAAGGAAATCGTATGTGTTCTAGTGTATGAAGTTTTCTTTTGGAATGATATAGGAAGGAGTAGTAAGAGAGCACCTCATAGGAGATGCCTTCTGAGACAAACTGGTTTAACTTCCCACAGGTAGAAACAGCAGCCTCATAAGCCATGATGTTATCGGGGTGTTTTGCATTAGGATTCTCCAGTGCAGTTTTTAAATGAACGAGTATTCCTGCCAACACCATTAGCAGCTAAGTCAGATGCTGCTAGTGGAGAAAATAGATACCTTAAGCACATTATAACGCACAAAGCTACCTAAAGTATGAGGCTTAAGGAAATCTGCTCCGAATTCAGCACAAATACCAATTGCAGTTGCCACGATCTGAAAAGATAGAGAACGTCAGGTTTGAAGGATATACCAAAGACTTACTAGGGAAACAAATAGTAAAAGAAGGAAAAAATAGAAAACCTGCTGAACATCTGGATTCTTATGATCGTACATTCTAAGCAGGAGAGGTATCCAGTCCTCATAGTACCTGATTTTTAAAATAATAAAAAAGACTTTCATCTAAGCCTACTGAACTTATCATAATTAATAAGACACTGAAAATTGCAAGACGTGCCTGAATGCTTCTTCTCGGCACTGCTCAGCAACATCACGGAAAAGGTGCACTACAATTCTTCTTTCTTCTGCTGTTCTATCATTACTCTGTACAGAAGTACGTAAAGGAAATGTCTAAGGTCAAAGAAACCATAAAAATTCCCCCTAGACGAGCAGTTTATATCAATTTAATCACTTTTGATGCTTCAGTAAGAGGTGTCATGAATTGAATTATACATATAGTACATCAAAAGAGAGAGGGACTTACCCACATAAGTGATACATAAGGCAAAAACTTGTCAAAATGTGGCAAGAATGATGCCTTTAGTTTTTTCACCATAGTTCTAAGGCAAATGCCAATCTGAATTCAGGAAAACAAAGAAACTGATGAAGGTAAGTCTAAGGTCCTGTTAAGTATATATATATATATATTAGAGGATGTTGAGATAAAACACTAACGTTTCTACACATAGTTAAATGTTGCTCAGCTTCCTCCTTAAGTAGTTCCTGCTCCCTTGAATCTGTGTGTTCTTTAGCTCGTTTCTCTCTTTCTGTTTTGCGGTATGAGCATCTGGAGAGGACCTTTGATATGCCATCAACAAATTTTTCAGCTTGGTGTTTACTTAGACATGAACCCGGAACCTGTGATAAGTACTTCTTAGTGCACAGACAAATAAGCTATACAGAAGACAAGAGAGTTATTAACCTGAATGCTTTCGTTGAATGCCTCCAATAGTCTTGTTTGAATTTGTACCTTTGACTCCTAAAGGGAAAGTAGAACTTCCTAAGGATCGTATCAATATTGATTATACTTTTGCTGCAACACTAGGTAAATTACCTTTTTTAATGCATCAAGCAAAGATGAGATACTAGTGTCAGATAGCTTTTGAACTGGGGACTTGCCACAATCTGTTGCAAGCAGCCCTTTCTTCATAGCACAAGAAGCTGAATTTAACAGTAACGGCATTGCTACAAAAAGGAATAAATGCAATTTAGCAAACAATCGGGTTTGATTTATAATGCGGAAATGAATGATTAGATGAAGACACATGTAGAAAATTTACCAGAAACGGCAGCCATTCTAACTTCTTCGCTGAATTTAAAGGTAAGATTCGGAACTAAAGCACTAACAACCTGCATAAACCACAAATTAAGTAAAAATCTGCATGCTACTTTGTAAGCCTTGTAAATGAGATTAGCTATGACCTGTAATTTTCTAGACAGACCTCATTAACCCATAAATGCATCCCTTCCTTTAACTCAGCTGAAAAGAAGCATAGCATATGACAGGCCAGGGCCTTCTCTTCCAGAAGTGTAGCTCTCATCCCGATCTTTTTATTCCCAGCAGTGGCTTTAATCATGCTACAGAAGATATTTATGTCAGCTGAAGACATCCTCAATAAATTTATTCCATTAAAGTTGCTTATTTCACTTTTTTCCTGCAAGTTCAGGTTACAACAACAATGACAACATACCCAGTGTAATCCCCACAAGTTGGGTCTGGAGAGGGTAGTACGTACACAGACCTTACCCTTACCTTGGAAGGTAGAGAGGCTGTTTCCGAAAGACTGCAATTAAAGGTTGGTAATAGAAATTTATCTCATCAAACTGTGCTATTTAAGTGCAGTGACTAATAACCTCATAAAACATCTGTGAAACCTTAAGTACCCGGAAAGACCAGATGTTTTCCTTTGACTCGGAGATGTTGTCTCTAAATAAACAGGAAGATACACAGAAGTCATTTAACATATTCACTTTATTTACATTATAATTCGACATAGCAGTTTCATATGGTATAGCATGTGCGGAACTCTTAATACATCATGAAATGAAATGAAATTGTACGAAAACTCACAACCATCTACATCATTACATAGTGTGATAGTACTAATACATATGCCATCCATCTAAATAAAACTCCGTACGAGTTGTTATGGTAAAAGATCCAACCTTTCATAATCAGAATCATCTGCATCTGAATTATCGGAAACACTCAAATAGTTCTTTAGCAAAGCAGATTTTAGCACAACGGGAATGACAAGACTCAGGTAAGGAAGGAAATCTGCCCCCAAAAATTTACATAGTCTACCGCATTCCTGTCATAGAATCGAAGTGTAAATTAGCCAAAAACAGAAAAGAAAAGAAAATGAAAGTTGCACAAAATTCTAAGTTGTATCAACATACTAGTAACAAAAGTCTCCTCATTGGATCTTCTATCACCGTTTGAGTTTCGTGCAGTGAAATGAGTACTGCAGTGACCTAAAATAACATATCACATAAGGTAAATGCATTTTCAGATCTTAAGTGATGTTGATAGTTTCACTTTTATATATTGCCTGCTAAGTGCTAATGGAAATTTATAAATTGTATTCACCTTTTCAACATAATCATTGATTGCTAGATTTCCAACAGCCATTGCAGCCATGGTAATGCATTCCATGGATTTAGCCAGTAGCGTGCGACTTGTATCATTAGTAGCAGTTTCCAAGATAACTTTCAGATAAGGCATTATAGAATCGTATAAGTATGCAGAGTCCTCCTGCAGTGTCCCAAGCAAATGAAGTTTAGAACTTCGAGCATTGGAAAAAAAGAGTTTCTTTTTGAACCCCTGAAAGTAAAGTACCTGTGATGAAATAGCTAAAGAGGCTAAAGTTGCAAGAGATGCTTCCTTCATCATTGCCGTTCCTCTCTGGAATATGCAGCATGTTACTTGTTAAAGATAAACTCAAATCACATCAGAGATATGACAGTTAAAACCTTATGTCATTTACTCTTATACACGTGAACAAATAAATATGTTGTAGATTGGTAAAGGTGACATTACCTGTAGAAACCCAACTAATTTACGCACTATATTGTGCAGGTAAGGTTTCAAGACATCTGCACTGCAATTTTGACTGAACAACTGTATCGATGAAGCTGCACGTGTCTATACACAAGAGAGAATATTAGTCAGCAACCAGATGTACTTGCAATGGATAAGTTTTGATATGTCAAGAGTTCTCAATTAGAGAACAAAGAGAATACATTGGTCAGATGTCATTAAAAGTACCTGCAACCTGGGATTATCAACATCATCCAATACTTCTATCAAAGCTCGAAGGAGCTGCTGATGATATTGCTCTTGAAAACGCGGGCTCAGATATGTTGATAGCTGACCAATTGTACGAATTGTCGCCCAACATACTCGAGGGTGCTCATCATGGATTAGTTTCACAATAGTCTGCACAAGTTTCTCCATCTCCAGTAACAATGCCTGGGAATTTCCAGACCAGAAATCAAACTCAAAACGTATTTCATTTGCCAATAGTAATCCAGTGCAATCCCATAAGTGGGGTCTAGAGAGGTAGTGTGTACGTTGTGTACGCAGCAGAAAGAGTGAATACTACCTTTGAGCATCCTTCTGAAATCAGTCCAATTGCAGTAACGGCAGCATGACGAATTCTCCAATTTTGATCATGCAAGAGGTTGAACAAGCCCACAGCGCAACAAGGCACAATTACACTTCCCCCTAATGCAATTGCTAGCCTATCTAAACTCTCCATAGCATAACTACACATACTCAACTGCCCTTCATTTTCATCATCATTAGTTGCATTTCCCCAACAAGGGTCGTCTTTAATATGCACCAACATCACAATCAACACACTAAGCAATTTAGTAACTTCTTCTTTTGGTACCATCTGCATCATCCCACACCCAATCTCCCTATCCTCAGCCAAAGTAACAATAAACTCTATAGATAGCTGCCTTAACTTTTCCCCTAACTTCGAATTCTCAGCTATCCTCACCATATACTTAACCACAACACCGATATTAACTTTAAAAACCGCGGTCTCTACCCCAACCAAAACAATCAAATCCTCAAGAAGGCTACACACAAGATCTTCCTCACCAAGTGCCACAAACAAAGTCACTATCACATGTTCTAAAAGACCATAAAACTTGCAATAACTCGCGGGCGTTGAATAATACAAAATCAATTTCACAGAAGCCCTAGCAGCAGCAAACCTACATCGATTATCTTCCAATACAGTAGGCATAAGGTCTGTAAACCCCTCAATCAAAAAATCAACATAAGATACAAAAACCTCAGGACATTTTGGTATCAATTCATTCCATAAAAGCATAACACGCAATTTTCCGTTCGATGAATTCGTACCCAAATACTCAAACATTAAGTGAAACAACAAAACCCATTCATTTTTAGGGAAAAGTAAACCCGCTAAACTCGATACACAAGATGAACAAGCCTTGAGTGTTTCATAATCTGTTTCAAGCCAAACCTTTTCATGTAAACGGATCTTCAAGTCATTTCGCTTACTTAACGAAAGTTTGGTCCAAAGGGATGGTAAAACATCGCTTAAAACATCGTAATAGAGAATACCTGTACGCGATCCTGGTGGGCTACATTCAATTGCTTGGAAAAGTTCTTCAATTAAAGAATTTGGGAAGTATTTTTTGGAATAATTCAAGAGAGTTTTTGCTGCTTTACGACGCTTATCATCGTCACTATGGAGGTCGATAAACGGGAGTTTCTTTGCTGATTTGGGTGTAGTCGCCATTGAAGCAGAGCTTGTAAGAAAGAAAGTTAGTTTTTCTTGTTACAGGTTTTGGCGGGGTTTAATAGAATTTGTATAGTGATTTGTTTTGTTTATTTGGTGAATAATTTAACGGTTGTGATTAAGTTTTGGTTTATAAGATTGATGGCTAGGATTCTATCTTGGTTTGTTTCTTGGCACTCACGTTTAAGAATTTTGGAATAGAAAGATGAATACTCCTGATATCCCTATTTAAGTGACACATTTCATTTTTCGAGAGTCAAACAATTTAAGTTTGATCGAAAATTTGGGCATGACATCTTCAATTTTTTTGAAATGAAATTTATATATTTGCAAACTACATAAAAAGTACTATAGGTCACAATAATTGATAATCCAGAATATTTAAAAGATATATGAAAAATTTACGATCAAAGATAGACTTGTTTGAATCTCAAAATTTGAAATGTGTCACATAAATTGGGACAGAGCGAGTATACTAGAATATGAGCTGTTATACAAGATACATACATATATGGTGAATTGGTCTCTATTTGAGACAGGACATGACACAACTTCAGATTACTAATGATATATGATCTTAAATACGAAGGAGTGATGGTTGCAAATTAGGTTAGTAGGTTGAGTGTTGACTTATTTTTAAGGATTCAGGTTGGTTGATCTATTCTTGTTAGTTCTAGTTTTTTATATCTATCATCATCTATCTCACACGTCAATTGTGGGATTTCATTGAATATGTTATTAGTGTTGTTGTTGTTCGATAATGAGACATAATTATTAATTGTATAAAAAAAATTATTATGTCATATCATATTGTAGGTGTTATTGATCCACTAACACTATCTTTTTGTCGGCAAAATTAGCTCATGAAATCATAATTTGTCTAATTTATTTAAGTTTGGATTGATTGTTAACCCACTTATTTATTAGCTCAACTCATTTCAGTTCAATTCATTTTAGTCCATCAAAATTTGAGTTGATATTTAGCCCAAATTGATCAATAGAAAATCTTTTCAAATTATTTTTTATAATTTGATAGGTTATATATAGTCATAGAAAAAAAAAATTGTCAAATTATTAAATAATACAGTATAAAATAACAAATAAGCAATTAAAATTTAATAAGAATTGATTAATTTATATTTTGACCTGTATTTTAGTTCATATCAATCCAAATAACTGCGAAATGGAGGGGGGGAGGCAGAAAGCTTTGACTTTCAATACATAGGATGCTCATGGATGTAAATGAACATCATGACATAGAACTTTTTTTAATAAACTTCAATCTCGATAGGTGAGTTGTGAAAAATGAACTAATGTCATCATTAAAGTGAAGAAGGATAGAAAGACAAATTTATTATCCTCAGTTTGATGGATGTGATTGACTCGAAAATATGGTTCTAGACGAATTTTTCGTTCAAACAAAAAAATGATTTATTTGAAACTTAGTGCATTTGGGTAATATTGCTTATTCCTGTTGGATTGCCCATAGAGAATCTGAAAAAGTACATTTTTCTACGCTAATGTGACGATTAAAGACAACTTTTTTTTGTGTTATATTCTAAATATATTATTTGAAATATATTTGAAATTTGAAAAACATAATATCAATTTCTTTATAATATAAATTATAATAGACTAAAAACATATGTCACATAAATTAAAACAAAAGAATCACAATTTTCTACAAATCTTATGTACACACCGACTATTTCCTTTATTTACAATTACAAGTGTGCAAAAGTTGATTTAACCAATAAATTAAATAGAAAAAATGTAAAGTTTATTTAAAAGCTAGAAATTTAATTATAGACTAAATTATTTTATAAATTAATTTAAAATTATTATCGAAATCAATAAACTTTAAATTCGGACCGAAATCCCTATTTTTGGAGTAACTTTTTCCAAGTTGTACACGTGAATGGATAGATATGGTGATGAGCCAAACTCCCCAACATGGAGGAACACATAATGTGCACACACCCACTTTCCCAGCTTAAAAAAAATCATAACTTTGCTTCAATTTCTCCTCAATGCCATGGCTATTACACATTAATTTGTACATTAAAGCTTAGAAGCTGCTCATCAACAAGTAGTTATGAGGGTTATTCAATATGGGTCTTGCTCAATTTCATCATTTCAATTCCAAGAATGCTCCTTTTCAAGGTGAATTTACTCTTATGCAACCCAAGTGGTGTTATCTTGTTTTGATTTTTGACTATGTTGCTCGTGTTAAATTATGAAATTGTTCTTGTTGGGTTGGTGGGGTGGGAGGGGATGGGGTGGGTTTAGTGTTATTTTGTTAAATGATATGATTTTAGTTCAGTCATAGTAGAATCAAGAAAAAAATTCACAAATTTGTTCCCATTGAACAAGAAATTTCATGTTTTTTCAGAGATATGTCTAATGTTTTTTTTTTGTTCATGACTTGTTGTTAGCCTTATGCTTTGTCTGTTTTACAATGATAAGAGATTAAAGAGTAGAGAAGTAAAGGCAAGAAGGACTGAAAGGGAATGATTGTGTATCTAAGTAAATACTCCGTCTGTTTCAATTTGTTTGTCTGGTTTTGATTTGGCGCGGAATTTAAGAAAATAAATAAGATTTTTGAACCACGTGGTCTTAAACTAAAGATAAGTAGATTGTACGAAAATGCGTTTTAATTTTGTGGTCTTATTCATGTCATGTGGAAAGTTAGAACTAGAGAGTTGCTGAAAAAGGAAAGAGACATTGTTTTTAAACGGACAAAGAGGGAAAGTAAGAGAAACAAATTGAATAGTGAGTGTTCAATCTTCTTGTTTTCCTCATCATATTATGGCTAAATGAAAATGCGGATTTTCAGGAAGAGAGTTGGAATTGTCGAAGTGATCAAGTCTAACTTGTCAAACTCAGATGCTAAGAGAGCAAACCTTTCTGCCAGGAAGAAGGACAGAATTAAGCTCCCCAAACATGACAGTATTGGTGGAGACAATAAATCATTGCATATAAGTGAGTTTCTGTGCCATAAATCCGGTGTTGAGGCAATGTTGAACAAGAGAGCTTTGCAAAGCTTTGAATCTATTGATTCTAACACGTACAGGTAATGATTTATATCTTCTTGCCTATTATTCTTGTCTAGGTATTTTGGTCCAAGGACATTCCATCTTTCTCTTCTATCATTTGTTCTTGCTGTGTGAGGTGTTAAGTAGTTTTCAAGTTATCTGCTCAAGTATTGAAAAACGAGTGGAAGCATCATTAATATGTAGAAAAGAAGCTTTGCTGGACAAACGCCACTGTGCAAAGAGATGAAGCTGATCGAACTATTAGGATGCTGAAATAATTAATCATATCATGCAGTTTTATGAGTACTCTTATACTTCTATTGGTATATGAACCATAAAGCATAGGGAATTTGCCTCTATGCTGCATTCTAAATGACTCACAGATCCACTTTTTGTACGGTCAGGTCATCAAATGTGAATGGAATAACTACTATAAATTTAAAATTAATTAGTGCATCTATTTTTGCTTTGGTAACTTGAGAAGCTTGTTTCTGATATTCATCAGTAGTTAGAAAGGCTTAATGATTTCTAAGCTTTGTGAATAGGTGTTGCCTAATGACCGCCTGATATTTGTTGACATAACCTGATTCTTGCTTTCATATACTATGATGACGTGAGACTTTGGTTCTTTGTGCTTTTCATTTTCACATTCTTCATACATCCTAGCTATAGGTTATTTTGGTCTATGTACCGATATAAAGAAGTTTCTTTTGGTCTATGCTAGTTTAGCAACAATAAACTCTTGGTATATCAGCCCCTCTCCTGACGTTCACACTTGGACCTTCAAAAGAAGAATGTTATTTAGCTCCCTGTGCTTGTGATATCAACATAAGATTATAACCTAAACATTTTTTATAATTATAAGCTAATGAGTTAACTGCTGCTGACCACAAGGCACCACCTTAAACCAAAACTTACTGCAACTCTTTGTGAAAAGAAACTTGTGAAAAAACTGCCAGTTGTCCTGTTACCACTTAGAAAGAAAATAGTTAAAACAGAGGCTCATTTAATTAAAAGTCAATTCTTATGAGCATCCAGTAACACTAACCAAGTCGCAACGGATGTTTGCAAGAGCCAATTGAATGTGGGGCAAAGAAATGTGCAACCAGCAGCTTACGCAACAAAAACTCCAGCGACTACCAAGCAAGATCTTCTGATGTATAAAGTAGAACTGCATATAAATGAGATTCTACCCTCCAAATATGAAAGATGACTAATGAATTCCAATAGCGACTAATCAACAATGGACATGCTAAGTAGCCTAACTTCTTACTCAGATCTGAAATCCCACTGGATTTATGTTGAAAAGAACATGGCTATCATTTGCACTAATTATATACTACTTCAATATTTTTTTGAGACTTTTATGGAATCTTACTATAGCATCTTAGTGAGCAGAATATATAAATCTGGTTGTTCTGTAGCATAGATGACCAGAATTTGTCAACCTTAAGTAGATGCTGTCAGATGATTGATTTTCTTAAATAAAGATACTTTTTTTAGTTTGGTAAACTCCAGCCCCTAATTCCCCTTCCCCGAGGCCTAACAGTGTTTTTTCATATTTACCTCCCTTGTGACTTAAACTCCCAACTCTTAGTTAGAACTTAGAAGCAAGGGGTTTTACATTTGAGCAACCCTTTCTTGGCTTCTTGAATAGAGAATCAAACTTGGGGTAAAAATAATTTTCTTCTCCCCTTTAGTGTGTGGATATCAGTACACATTAATTAACCTATTTAGCTTAACGGAGGAGATGATATGGTTAATTAGGTTCTCTAAGCATTTGGAAGAACAGATTTCAGTTCCAGAAGGTAACCACCGGCCTATACCTGGAAAACAAGTGCGTAAACTGAGAAGATATGAAATCCTCAAGAACTATATTGCAATCTTTGAGCTGTGTCTTAGACTTTTATTAGTTTATATGTTACCAATGTAAGGTTAACGTTTAGCATATTTTCCGTGTATGTTGAGGAATCCATCAAAGATATGGCACAGCAAAAGAAAGGGTAAAGTGCTGCATAGATTAGGAGATCTGGATAGAACTGTTCAGTGGAGCTGTCAAATAATCATATTATAGAAATGGCCTGTAGTCTCTGAGAGCATTTGACTACTTTAGTGCTAGTACCTTTCTATTTGGTGATTGAAAATCAGGAACATTCATGTATGGGTACTAGATACTATAATCTTCATCAGAGAAAATAGTTCATGTGTCCTCCGCAGCCTATACATCCCATATAAGAGTTATAAGATCTTGCTGATTATGATTTAATTGCAGGTGTACTCTTCCACAAGTTCAACTTCTGAATTTTGAAGTTGCCCCTGTTTTGACACTAAAAGTGAACCCGACCAGCGAAGACTGCACTGTGGAGATGTTGTCTTGCAAGGTAAGGCTCCTTATTCTGGAAACATCACCTAACCCAAGGAATTAGTATCTCTGATGTGCTGTCCAACACCTCTTTCTCATGACCAAGAATCTTCAAAAGTTTCTATCACAATTGAGGTTCTAATTGATTTCTTTCACGAGGTAGCTAAAGGCTCGTAGATCTTTAGTTGTCTGAAGATTTCTTATGAATTCATGTTTGTATGATCGCCAGTTATGTAATTGATACAGAGAGTGATAATGTTCTCATTTGTGGCTATCTGCTTTTAAGGTACTTAGTACCATTAGAGAAGAGGGAGTGATAGAAAGAGGAGGGGAGCAAGGAGTGAGTTAAGGTTTAATTTCCCTGTCTTTGTACATGCAAGAGAACAGTTTTCTTCTGGACGTTAGCATCCCCCACATATAACTTAATACTCCCTCATTGCGATTGAGATGCATGTCCTGGGATCTTCTTCTTTTTTTCATTTAAATCTGAGATCTGTGTTTCTTACAGTTAAGTTATCCTTTAAGAAGATATATAATCCTAAATTCTGATGTTCATTGCAGTTTGAGGGTTCTGATCTGGTAGAGCAGCAGAATGACCACTTTTTAGGTATACCAAAACAACATTCGAGCATGACAATTTTTATCAAATTGAACGAAGCTGAGCTTTTGTAACATATTTATCATAATTTATATTTACATGTTTAAGCACATGCAATGTGTTTTTAACTTGCAGCATCAATGGTAAACCGTATAACGTGGGAAACAGTTGGGTCTCAGTCTTTCCTCGTTGTTGATGTGAAATTGAATATATCTCTCGAGGTTATTATCACTCTCTTCCCTAAATATTTTATGCTTATTCTTCATGCAAAATCTCCTTTGGCAAATGTAGAAAAGCTTCTCAGCAACAAAAGGCTACCGGTTCTTCATCATTAGAATTTCTCTGGGACAACATCACTGTATGCTCGTGCATGTTTAGATACATACAACAAGGGATAAAGAGAGTACTTCCTTGTCCTCATATATGATTTACAGTAGCATATTTTTCCTAACTAAAAGAGCAGCAGGGTGCACGAAGCATCACACGTTCATGCAGGTCTGGGGAAGGCACCCCAAGGGGGTGTCATGTAGAAGCTTACCTTACCCTGACACCACATCAAGGGCTGCTTCCACAGATTGAACCCTTGACCCACACTAATCAGGAAAAGTAAATATTGTTCCTCTGTAGAATGATAGCCGCCTCTCTAGTTATCTATGCTTATTTATGCCTTTTGGATATGCTTCTATGAGGGACCTGCTATTCAGAGAAAAGTACTCTTAGCATGACATCCATAAAACAGTAGGAAACAAAAAGACCTATTATCAAGATTGTTAGATTGATAACACATTATATGTTTATAGTGTCATATGTATAGAATCTAAGGTTACTTTTCTCATCGTTGACTTGTTAAGGCTTAATTGGAATAGGGATGAACTCTTTAACTGTGCTCCCTGTAAGTTCTCAAGTTACAATTTCTTCTTTTGTTCAAGTCTGAACTTCCCAAGGTAAATATCACTGATCCATCTGGTTGTAGACTTGGAGTCAGGCATAGTGACATCATAACGTGGTATGTGGGATTTAACCAGATCTGATGGGTCATGAACGATCGATCAATCTTCAAATTTTTGTTCCACTTCACAAAACCGAGGTCTAAATGTATTTGAATGACTAGATTATTTTCATGCCACAGTGAAACGTATTTTTGATATGTTTCCTTTGAATATCTACAACTTCAGTACAATTATCATATTGACAAGAGAAGTTTCTTGAATATTATGACCCTCAGATCGGAGTCGTCACCTTAGATTGTTCTTGCAGATATATACGATGCCATTCACCATGCTGCCTACTTCTGCTGTTGAGAGTCCCGGTAACATGTAAGTCTATTGCTACACTGTCTTTACTCTCTGTGATCAGAAATGGTAATAAAAACAAATATTGCAGTTTAAATTACACATTTACCTAACTCTGATCATTGACATGTGTGCTTTGTTGTGCCTGGATTTTTCTTAGAGCAAGGTCCATAATAAAGCAAAGAATCCGAGGGTCATAAGTGGTCCTTGCTAGATTTTAGAGATACAGTTCTTCGGAATCATTTGCACTAAGAATAGTCCATCTCATTGAACCTCAGTACGTCTGCATGTTTCCATTTGCCAAGTTCTATCAATAATTCCCTTTGCTCCAGAAGATAAGTTGGTCATGACCAGTAGCGGTGACATTTTTTCTTGATAATTTCAGCTTATCAGTGTATAAATGAACATAGAGGTCTTCATAGATTTGGTACTAGTTTAGTGGTGACCAATTCAGTTGAACACTCTTTTATCACGAATTCTCAATCCTTATCACGAATCATGTTTTACACAGAATGATGCAAGCTTTAGTGGACAGGCTAGTACCGTTGCTATTGCAACAACTGCTTCAAGATTATGACAACTGGGTTCGACAATATCAGAAATCTCTGTTGTGAACCCAACCCCTTTTGTACCTCTGAGTAAGTTAACTACATTTATGGCTCCGTGAGGACGCCTCTAGCTATAATACTACATGCGAGCACATTTGCTCCTACCTTGGTGGACAAGTATACCAGACACTTGTGCTTGTGTGATGTTGCAAGCTTCAACTCAGCTTCCTGACTTCGCCCGTGGACTAGTCTAGGTGTGCACAAGCTGGTTCGGCATGTATTTTATGTATGTATATTATATGTATGAAACTTCATCCTTCCATGGCTGAAGTTTAAGCCGCCTATTTGATACTCCTTTCTTTTGTACAATATGTCTATCTTCCCTTAGTGATATTAAGTGAAATAATTATTTTTACCACAAATTTTCGAAGTCACATTAGGACTCTGGAAATAGAAAAAGAATGTCTTTGGAATTGGGGTCTGATCTGAGCAAAATATTTCATAAAAGAGAAAATTGATTTCCAATTATCTTAACTTTTAGTTCGCATGACTTGTTCCATCTATCACTCAGACATTACTATTATGTCTACTCCTCTAAAGCTAAATAAAAATACCTACTTTTACTCTTTATATATTCATTTCAAAAGTACTTTCCACCCACAAATCAAACATCATGAAATACGTTTTCTGAAAATACTTCTCATGAAAATAACTAAAAAGATTTGGTTTCCATCCATACACTAGAGCCCGACTAAAGAGCACATTTGGGAAAACGCTCCCCACCAAGAATTTTTTCGTATCCAGAACACAAAACTAAGACATCTAACTAAGAGAAAAGCAGCTCCATACTATGCCAAATGCTTGAGTGGTTTGTTCACTGCGTACATTTGCAGAGACCAGCCATTTTAGGAGGTGGGACGCTACCAACCTGCTTTTGGCATAGTATGAAGCAAGGATAGAGAAAAGCTCTACACAATACGTGACAGTTATGCGTGCGGCTCGTGTGATCATCCTCATTAATAGAAGACCTCCGGTGTACATTAGAACTGCCACATGCATCCAAATCATCTAGTCCAAAACATGTTCTGCAGAATCTATTGCAATCAAAATCACCAAAAGGAAAAACATGCATGTTCTACATGAGCCTGGAACCTCACTTCACACAAGGAAGCAAATGTAGCACACATTCCCAAATAAGAAATCATACAAGAGTCGAAGATATGACAACAAAAGAACTTATTACAGCCAACCCTTGCACAACAATTTCAGGGTCATCAGGAAAATCTCATTTAGCTACACTTCAGAGTATTTCGAGAACTAAACCCCACACACATCCCTTTGGTACTAGACAGCTAACCAAGCTTTGCCTCTTTATGCTTGTTTTCCAGACATCAGCCACTTCTTCCCCTCCACTGAGCTGCTGAAACGGGCAAAGAAAACAAATTGTGAGGATGTCCGTCTATCACATAATGTAATTCTTCTAAAGGATATAAATGCGCACATTTTTTACGCTTCATTCTGAAGCAGCGCACTTAGAAAAGAGCATGTTCAATGCAGTAACCATAAATCTTTGAATTGTTGTGTCAAATTTGTAAGAATTGGAGCCCAAAAATATAATCAGTTTGAAAGGGGGGATATAATGAACAATCCTAACGTAGGTGTAAGGAATCTGGCCAAAGAAAACAAGAGCCTCTTATCATTTTTTTGGTGTTGATTAACAATAAAGGAATCATTTGTTCAAATATATACATACATTCCAGTTTAGCACCAATTTCTCTACATATCATTGCCTTGGGAATTTACCCTTGCCATGACCAGCAGTTATATTCCCTCATAGATTCGCTAAGTTCAAATAAGGAACACCCCTAAATAGTAGCAAAACACCGCCAAAGTGGGAAAAAATTACCTTTCTTTTCAACAGCTCATCCACTCATGCTAAATTTAAGCTTCTTTCAAGATTCAGGTGGCAATTTTGAATTGAAGAATTGTCCACTCAAATGGTAATGGCAACTTGGTATGATCAAAGCTCCAGTTTCCATGAAAAGCATGGACATCTTTTTAAAATTTATTGGAAGAAAAACCAATGGGGATGTAAACCCATATACTATAACATATGTAAAAACCAAGACCCCAGATGTAAGCAGAAAGTGACTATCCCATTTGATTGAAGCTGTTAGTGAAATTAAGGTCAGCAAAGTTCTAATGTCTTTTTTTTACTTTCTAAGGACACTTTAATTTTCACTTCTAGCAGTATATTTTTTATACCTGAGCAGTACATAGTTTAAATGGAAATATTTTGTTAGTGGAAGGGCTTTGCAACTAATTAAGCAGTACATAATTAATAAAAAGGAAACCATACTCGAATTATGATTTTCTTTATGAAATTCATTTTTAAGGGACCTCTCCCGTAAAGAACAAGGCCAGTTGTCGCAAGTTTGAACTCACCTCTTGATCTTCTGACATGACACAATATCTATAGAGCAGCTTTCACCGCCTAGTCTGCCTATCAGCATATTTTTCATCGTCATATCTTCTCCTTCCGCTAGAATGTGAATCATCATGTCTAGCCCTCTTGTATGAATCGTGACCTTTGTAACTATCACGCATTCTGCTTCTATGCTCCTCCTCCTGTTCATGCCTTGCACGCTGAGAGTCCCCTTCTTTCTCATGCTTCCGGTACTGATCTTCCTCTTCATCTCTTTTGTGTTTCCTTTCCCAGCGGTCATCATCCCTACTTTCTCTTCTCTCCTGTCCACGCACTTCATAATCTCGATTCTCCCGTTGGCTTTCACGTTGCAGCTCATTCCCACTCTGAATCTTATTTTCACGCTCTCCGTCATTACCTTCATATTCTCCACCAGATCTTCTTGTCTGTTGATCTTTACTCCTATCCTCCATACTCCTGTATGACCTATTTGGGTTCTCAGCTTCAGTATCAGCCCTTCCATACTTTTCGTCTTTACTAGAATCCCTCCTCTTTGACTTCCCCTCACGTTGATCCATGCTTTCATCGTCCAGTTTTCTCTTGCCCCGCAACAACTCCTGACTAGCACTTGATCCATCAATCACATACTCAGCCTTAGTATTATGTCTTCTCCCTTCCTGAATCTTCCTGCTTTTTACATCAGGATCACTACCATCATCATCATCAGAATTGTGTTTTCTTTGTGACTTCTTATTTTTAGCATCACGGACATCATCATACTCAGTAACATGTCTTCTACCTTCCTGAATCTTCCTGCTTTTTACATCACGATCACTACCATCAGAATCGTCATCAGAATCATGTCGTCTACTTCTCTGTGACTTCTTGTTTTTAGCGTCACGACCATCATCATTGTCATCAGAATCATGTCTTTTACCTCTTTGTGAGGTCTTGTTTTTAGCATCACGGCCATCATCATATTTATCCTCAGCAACATGTCTTTTCTCTTTCTGAATCATCTTGTTTATGACATCACGGTCATTGTCATGGTCATCCTCATCAGAATCATGTCTTCTACCTCTTTGTGAGGTCTTGTTTTTAGCATCACGGCCATCATCATATTTATCCTCAGCAACATGTCTTTTCTCTTTCTGAATCATTTTGTTTTTGACATCACGGTCATTGCCATGGTCATCCTCATCAGAATCATGTCTTCTACCCTGTTGAAGCTTAATGGTTTTTGCATCACGGCCATTATTATCACCCACAAAATGTCTCCTATGGACTTTCACGTGTTTCTTCTCATGATCAGACTCTGAATAAGAGTCAGAATCAGAGGATGAATCGTCACTGTGATGCCGCCTTCTAACCTTCTTGTCCTTGGCAGACAACTTTCTTGACTTATTACCACCAGCAGTATCAGAATCAGAACTAGCATGAGCCTTCTTACGGATCTTCTTAGACTCTTTGGCATGGCTTTCACTGCTGTCAGTGTCAGAAGAATCGTCACGCCCTCTCCTCTTCTCTTTTTTCTTATGACGCTTACCCTCGCCCTTCTCTTTTGCCAAGTCATTAACTTCACCCTCTTCAAAATGAGCTAAAGCATCATGCTGCTTCTTCTGAGTCTCGTGTTCAGCCCCTATCTTGAGAGCAGCTTTTAAGTTTTCCATTTGTTTTTCTTTCAAAGCAGCAATCTGGTGTGTTTGTGTTTCCGAAACCCTGGAATGAACAAGTTTAGTTATTGCATATCAACCTCACAGTATCTATAAAAAGGCTGAAAAAATCTAACAAATTAGGTCCTGATTTTTGGAACTGGTTTAGAAATTTAACGTTAAGAGGACACATGAAACAACCAGACTTAATCATATATGTATCCAAATTCTATTGTTCATCCTGTTAAACTGGCATTTCCCACTTCCTCACATCGAGACTAAATGAAAGCAAACAGCATTTTTTCTCTCCTTAAAAAGCCTACTAAATCAAAAAGATCCCAACTTCTTAAAACAGTACCACAGTCCATAACAAAAGATCAAAAACAAAACAATACAGAATATGAACTAAAAAAAGTATCACAAAATTGTAAGTAATAACAACACTTCTTTGCCCTTTCCAATTTCCTTCGTACTTATCATATTTCTATTTCCTTAACAATTCTGCTGGCTCAAAATATAGTACATGGAAAATTCTCTAAACATGAAGGATAACAGCATCAAATCTAGAAATTCACTAGCTAGTTCATAACCAAAAACTGATCCAACGCGCATATTATGCAAGAAGTATAACTACAATTCAGAAAAACAAATTACTTTTCATAGGTAGGTCCTCCAAATTCCTCAGATGTTGCCTCGAGATTCCTTCGCGCTTCCTCGAGCTTCTCGGTGATTTCAGCATCAGTGTATCCCTGATCGGCAAGCTTCTCCTCAAGGACGAGAAGTTTGAGCTGAATCTGCCGTTTCCGGTCATGTTCGAGAATGTCCTTATTGGCTTTCCTCGACACTCCGGCAGTACCTTGACCGGATTCGTAACCTTTGCCGCCGTCTACAAGGACTTTGTTCGTCTTCGACTTGACGAAGAACTTGTTGGTCTGGATGTGGCCGTTGGTGCCGGAGCCTCGCGGCGTTTGTAGGCCGATTCCGTTGTACATCTTCGCTGGAAAGAGGAGAGGAAAATATCTAAACCTTTATTAGCCCTAATTTATAGATAGATGAGTAACCCGGATTTAATCGGATCGGGTAATTCGGTTCATGAATTTCGGGTTACTGCCCAATCTTTCTTTTCTTTTCTTTTTACTTATTTATTACTCTATATTTATAAATAGCTTTTGGTTGGATTTCAAATATTTTTCCACTTTATTTAAAAGTTGTAAAGTCGAATTAAAAATAAACTTGTAAATGGTTATACGTTTTACGAATAATATTTGAAATAATAGTGAGAGAAATCACTGATTAAAAAAAAAGATTTGAAACCTTTATACATTCGATGCGGGTAAATTTGTTCCGATTGTTTGTGATATATATAACACAAATTTAACTCCCCAAACCTTTTTGGTTAGGAAAATTATAATACAAATCCGCTATGGATTAGAATTTAGTTTTTTTTGGATTAAAGTCCAATTAATTTATATAGGAAGGCTTTTTGTCCCAAAAAAAAAAAGTTCAGATCCAAAGCTTGAAAACTAAACTTTTAATTAAGAAAGGATTAACTTTAACTACAATTTTTTATTGGTGATTGGAATAATGTTGGATAAAATAACATTAAAAATATCCCTATAATATGAGTTAATTATATAAACACATTTTGATATCAAATATCTAAACCTTTATACTAAAAAATTCTACACAAAAAAATAGCTTGATAAGCTTTCTATTTAGATAGAGTTTTTAAAATATATACATATATTATGAAGTATATCTATAATTACATACCCAATTTATTTCTTTTTTTATGACCCATTAGATTAAAAACAGAAGGTAAGAAACAAATAGTTTTTGTTTTTTATAATAGAAGGTAAGAAACAAATAGTTTTTGTTTTTTATAATTAATATATGAGTATAAGTTGTTATTTTATTTTTTTAGTTAGAATATTTTATTTTAGAGAAATTTCTTTTATTTACTTGAGTGTGCTTCTTTATTATCTCACTTCAAAGTCTTATATTTACTTAGACATTACAACATTTTTCTTAACGTATACAAAGTGTACTACTTCTTGATATCAATTTTTTTACATCATTAAATTTTTATACTATAATATAAGCTCATTGGAGAAAATTTCGAAATATCAAACGTAACCATCACTTAGTAGGAATTCTACCAAGTAAGAAAATTCTAATAATTTTAAAAACACACATTTTTTTTTTGAATCTTAGTTCTCTAAATTTTCCTAGTTTCTTTTGCTTTATAAAGTATTTTTGTAGATTCCATTCTTAAATTTGTATGTACATGAATTTTTTCTTACGCTTGTATTACTTGTAGCTAGTATTTCATATTTACTTTAACTTGTCCATGTTGAGTAAATTCCCTTTTTTAAAAAGAAAAATGTAGGTCATTCATAGTTATTTATTATCCAAAAAAGTATTTCTAGGAATGGCAATGGGCGGAGTGGGTTTAAGTCTATGCGGGATGGGGAGGGTTTGAGGTTGTGCGGCGCGGGTGGGATGTGGGGGAGTAAAAGTGGTTTTTTTAAAAATAATGCGGAGCGGATTCAGGTATATGTGATTTTATGTAGGTTTAAACTTAATTTTAACTTTTTACATTATAAGTGATAGAGCATTATTTATTAAGATGATTTTTTTAAAACTACTAAAATATTCAAGATAGTAAATGAAAATAGTTAAATAAAAAATAATAAAGTTTCCCAATACATTTTAAAATCACTATCCTATTAAATTAATACAACTTAATGAAAAAATGAATTTATATTTATAAATTTTATTTTTAGTATCAAACTTAATAAGAAAAAGAGAATATTAAAAAAATTATGCAAGCAGGTTCATGCGGGACGGGATGGAGCAGATTGAAAGTGAAAAAAGTTGTTATGTGAGGTCGGGGTTCATGCGGGACGGGATGGAGCAGATTTGAAAGTGAAAAAAGTTGTTATGTGCGGTCGGAACGGATTAAAAACTTTGCAGTTAAGCTCAACCTGCCCCACCCCACACCGCCCCATTGTCATCCCTAAATATTTCATCAATTTTTAGGATTTTTAAAGTGACTGAACATGGTTTTGATATTACAGGAGACCTTTATTATTTGTAACCAACTCTCTTTCTCCACTAAAGCTTATTATGAAAAATCATTAACATAACACACGATTTTCAACACTCAAACATAACTTAAATGTTTAAACGGTTAGAACACTTGATATTTAAAATACTTCTTTTATAAATTATCTAGGAACCAAGTATAGGAACTAAATAAATCACCTTAAACTTGTTACTAGCATCTTCAAGGTTAGGTTATCTTTCAAAAAGTCTAGTTAAGTTTTCAAGCTAATTCGAAAGAACATATGAGGTTCCATGAGATGGTTACATGTCATACGAAAGTGATTCTTAGTTGATTAATGTTGTATCATAGAGATATAAATTTGAATCTACATTCAGTACTAATACTGAATGAATGAATCTACAAAGGGCCTTGATAGAATATCCACGTGATCGATCATCCATGGCAATATCCTAATAACTAATGAAATCTGTATCAAACAAGAGATAATTCAAATGTCAATTTTCAGATTTGTATACCCAAATTTCAAGTTTCATGAATGTAATGGGAATAGCCTCGTCGGTGAAAGCGGAATAAACGCAATTCACCAGTATAAGACTATCAAACACCATTGATATTACTGTTGGTGACATACTGACCATTCACACGGAGTAGAACATCGGCGGGCCGATGTGTGTGTGACTGGCTAATTGGTCACCTTTTCTTTACACAAATCTATCTAATCTAACAAACAATTTCAAGAGCAAGATTTTACCTGAACAATACCAACAAAATTAACAGTGAATTTTGGAACAAAATTAACAGTGAATTTTGGAACTGAGAGCAAGACGCAGTATCTAGGGTTTGTTTTAAGGGGATTTATATAGTATGTTATGGAGAAGAATAACAGTGGTGGCTAGGGTTTCCAAATTTTCGGCCGGGTCGGACTATACTTGGATATGTCAATAAAAGCCCGATTCGATTCCAAATTTTTGGTACCTTTCACTTTATGACTACAAAAGCTTCAATTTTTTTTCTAGATTAATTTGGCAAATAAATACTCACTCCATCTCAATTTATGTGGTTGTTGAATGAAAATATTATTTTAGAGTTTTCTTTTGGGAACTTGTGAGAACCTACAACGACAACATACCTGACCAATTGTGGTCTAACATAAGCCCATAAAGAAATTGTTGCTACAAACTATTTCATGATGATAAAAACTTTGATGTTGAATTGTTACTAAATATATCAAAATATCAATTTTTTTAGACCTACTTGGAAAAAAAGTCACATAAATTGAAAAAAAGACATTTGCTAGAAAGGAGGAAACCAAAGAAGGCAGAGTATATAATGACGGGGTTTTGCATTAAACATGGAGGAACGGTCTTTTCGAACCATTGAGATAGTTGTAAAATATGTAAAAATACAAGGTATACATCCCAATCGATACGGACAGACGGGCTGGTTAGCAGAGAGCCAAAGCTTGAGCTTGCATACATTTCAAGTGTCCATAGAAAGAGCATACCCGATGAAAATCACATCCGGGGTTCATAGATTTGGCGGATATATCTGGACAAATAGAGGTTGAAGGGATCACTAAATCAATCATCGTCATTACTATCATATTGTTGACATAACGAGAGTAGACCACTGCTTGTCGCAGCACCAGTGCTCTGCGCGTCTTGCTTGTTTAATTCTACTGTCTGTTTGCTGTTGGAGTTCGAGACTGGCTTCTTGACTATGGATATTTTGACTGATGAGGACTTCAAAATGATTTTACTATCACCTGCCGATGCTTTATCTGTAACATAGGTCGTGAAGATAGGGTTAGAGATCCCTCAGAAGCTATTTCTATCAGAATGTCCCAAAAAAGTAAAGACGACCATTATTACTACTTTTCCCCAAGTAAAACCTACGAATTCTACGATCATTGAAGAGTTTATAGCATTTCATCCACCAAATGTCATACAAGGATGTTGGAATTATGGGAAGCAATGATACCCTCAGAAGAAAATCAGAAGAATAAATTGAACCTACCTTTGTTTTTAGAGCTGTCATTAATGCTGGCTTTCGTCAAAAAGTCCGTGGGCTTTTCATCAGGTTCCTCGGAAACTTTTCTCCTCTGCATTCAAACAATAATAAGCATAGTGTTGAAAAGGAACAACAAAAAGAAGGTTAAGACATGATATTGCATTTAGATTTAAGTTCAACAGTAGATGCGCTGCTCCCAACAGAACTGTAATCTAATTTATGGATTTACATTGTATTTTTCTACTTTTCTTTAGTTGTATATCAGACATACGGCAGGTCCAACGTAAAGGAGATTAATCATGTTGTAGATGCTGCCGTTTTAATTATTTAGTTCTATGTTGGACGGAAGTAGGTTGATGGCAATATAATAATTGCAATTTGGAAAACTGAATTAGATGACCAGGCACTTGTACCTTTAGAGAGTTGTTTTCTGACCCTGCACTTTCAGGGGTAAAGAAAGCCAAGTCGTCGTCGTCCTCATCCTCAAGTTCTTCATCATTGATTCTTTTGACAGTCTCTCTTGTTCCCTGATTTGAAATTACAAGGCCAAGAAAACTTGCTGAGAAATTTACACTATTAGAAGTACACATATTCAGACTATGATATACCAACCTGGAAAATTGATCTTATGAGAGCTTCATCATCTTCCTCCATCTTCTTTTCCTGTCAAGGTGATTGACATTAATATGATAAAAAAGGCAGGCAGGCAGTCAAATGTTTCACATTACTCGGCAACTAATTATAAAAAGGTACGTCAACAGATTCTCATAATTAGTTATTAGAGCTTACCACTCGTGATTATTCTCATCATCCTGAATAACCTTTCATTTAAGTCATTATTTTTTCTTCCATACTCCTTACAAGATTTAGAGATACTTTCGGTGCTTCCAAAGAACAAACACCAACATCATCTCCAAGCTAACGTTCTTTGCATGTAGAGTAAAAATGGAACCTTAAAGTCCACAATCAAATTTACCAAAAGAACTCCAAAATATACAGTTTGGATAAGAGTGACCAAAATTCAACCTAAACACATCAACTCTAGTTTTTTCTTTTTTATATTTTGCTTTTACATTTATCAATTTCAATTAAAATTCTATATGATTCTCCACTAACAATTAAACACCTCGAATGATCTAATCAAACTTCAAAATGTGTGGTTTCACAAAAAACAATCCTTTATTTTTAATTTAAGTAATTCTGTTCCATCTTCTTCTTTTTTCTGTTTGTTTTGAACAGGTGTCTTGATCTTGAGTTACACAATATCTAATAAAGGATGGTGTTCAAGAATGAAGTAAATTGAAAAGTTTAGTCTGTGATTTGATTCTTAATTAAAAGGACTATATCATTCAGCACATAGAATTTGAATAGTGGGGGAGCATATTGATTTGATTTGATAAATAACAATTTCTTTTGAAAGCTTTAGCCATGACTGATCTCAAGTGAAATCCATATTCTGTGTCTAAAGAAGTTTAGACATCCAGCAACTTTATGTAGGAAATTTGAAGTTCTCTAAGTTAACCAATCAACAGAATTGAGATGATACTGAACACTTAGCATCAAGGAGAAAATCTTCACACCTAATCAAACCTGAAAACAATATAAACATCATCATACCTTGAATTCATGTGACCGCTGCAAAGCTTCAAGCATTGCATCTACACTCACAGTTGCGTGCCTTGACTGAAAAAGTTGGGGTTTAAAAAGTAAGAAAATTGTCAGAAACGAAAACAGAATATACACCACAGCAATGTAGCAAGGCAAAAACAAAAAAATTACACAAGAAGAAACTTCAGGACTCACCTTCAGAGATTTCATTTCATCTAAACCAGCAAGAATATCCATTTCTCTCTTTGAATCCAATGTCCTATTTTCTAATGACTTCATTGCATCACCCATTTCTTCATCATCTCTTTTTTGTTTCTCCTTCTCAATTTCCTAAAAGAAAAAGAAAACATAAATATGAATGCACAAGATACAGGAACCTGAAAAATGAAAAAACTAAATATTTTATAGCAAACATAAGGTTCACACTCTTTCCTCTACAGAAGGAAGTGCTGAATACAAACACAACAACAAGTTGATATAATTTTTTACGATGAAGACAAGTCACTAAGATTCTAACCTCATCTTTGCCACGCCAAGGTTCAAAATTCCTAGTTGCACCTGATTCAACAGTATAATCGGAATTCTTGGGATCTGTCTTGTAAGTAATCTCTGCGGAGCACTTTGTGCACTTGAAATAGAATCTGAAGATTTGTATTCCCAAGTAGGTCTGCATAATTTGACACATGATTACAAATCAGGGCAAGAACATAAAAACACATGATTATAATTCAAGTCAAGAACATACAAACACACACGCATATACTAGAACATATCCACTACAGAGTAAGGCCTCATTAGTTTGCACTTAATGGAGGTTGAATCTTAATCATTCAGATCTCAGTCATTAAGGTCTCATTTGTTTCCATTAAGATTAAGACATCTGAATTTCAATACACATCTGAATATTAAGATGTGCATTTGTTTTCATTAAGAAAAAGATGTTTGAATTTGAATATACATCTGAAAATAAAGATGTGCATTAAGATTAAAACGTCTAAACCTAAATACACATCTGAATATTAAGACGTTGTCTCTAAGTCTAAACAGTGAATGATTAAGATGTCAATGGTTTTTATTGGATAACCTACAAATTTTTAGGTGACATAATAGTATGAAAAGATGTAAATTGTAATCTACAAAATTTCTTGGAGAGGTATTTTGTAGTTGAAATTAGTTCATAGTTAGAGAATTATGCCGTTTCTTTAAAATAGAAACAAGGGAACTGACTTTCCTAGTAGAAGTAGAGAAAGCAGGTTTCACTCGTCGCATTCCACAATGATTGTGTCTTAACCACCCTCCAACACACCTCATTTTCAACCCCCCAACCTCACTAGTATTTATCTAAATTATATACAAATATTTGTAGGATAATATTTTTGCTTTCATAAGTACGAAACCCACCTATTTTCCTAGAATATATTTTCCAAAAATTATATACATATATGCAAGATTATTAATAGCAAGTCGTAAAGTGTTTTAATGAAGAATTTTAATAAAGAAAGATCAATAATGTCTACTTATTAATTGGAACAAGGAACATGAAGTTAAAAATTAAGATATCACCGGATCCTCCTCCAACCCCCTTCTTTCCAACCTTTCTTTCCTTGTCACAACCATGGGGGACAATACCATCTATTTTGCGGTAGGATTCAACCTTTCGATATTACAAGAGTAGTTTCTAGGATGGAAACATAGTACGATTGGGTAGAACGAGGTCATAACATGATGACCAGGATGAGATTAGCCAGAAGACAATGGAGTGGTTAGCTTTTGCTCTTAAAGAAGCATCGAAAGGACAGGGGAACTCAGTATGTAGATGGAAGTTTCGAGACCAGTTCACGGAGTTCTTCTGTTCAAGGAATTACAACAAGTCTGATCGCTATGTTAGCATCCTAAAGTTGCAGAATAAAAGAAGGGTCGTTATCTTTATACCGAAGTAGTTGTTAAATTCTGGTTGGATAGACATAGCCACCAAAATAACGAGACTCATAAATGCTAAAGCACAGAAGGTAGTTAAGATGATGCATAGGGCAACAGAGGAGGGTCTTTTATATTCGGATACTGTCAGAAACAATAAATGGTCTACAAGAGAAATGAATGTTCGGAAGTAATAAAGGGGGAAGTAATTAGTACAATCAGGAATTTCCATGAAAGATGTGTTTTTGAGAAAAGCTTCAACTCTACCTATGTAGCTTTGATTCCTAAAAAGATGGGTGCTAAAGAGCTCACACATTTCAGACCTATCCGTTTGATCAATAGTGTTTACAAGATCATTTCCAAGGTGCTTACTGAGAGGCTCAAAAAGGTTACACACAAATTGGTGGACACCCAACAATTGACTTTCATCAAAGGAAGGCAAATAATGGATGTCATCCTCATTGCAAATGAACTAGTGGACTCTAGAGTCAGAAGCAATATACCTGGCGTTCTCTGCAAGCTAGATATACAAAAAGCCTATGACCACCTAGATTGGAATTTTTTGTTGGAGACCCTTTCCAAAAGAGGATTTGGAGGCAGATGGATAAGATGGATGTTGTTCTGCATAAGCACAGAGAATTTCAATGGCACCCCTACACAGAGAGGTCTAAGGCAAGGAGACCCACTATTTCCTTTCCTTTTCATCATTGCCATGGAGAGTTTAAATGATATGTTGAAAATTGCCCAAGAAAATAGTTGGGTGAAGGGATTCAAAGCTTCACACAGGGAAGGTTCTAACTTGGAGATTACTCATTTGCAGTATGTTGATGATACATTGATCTTTTGTGAGGCCAGTAGGAACCAACTCATTATTCTCAGGGTCATTTTTGTTCTTTTTGAAGCAATCTCAGGGTTAGAGGGTTAGACATCAACTGGAATAAGAGCTTCTTATATCCGGTTAATGAGGTTCCTAACTTAACCTCATTGGCTTGGATTCTTGGTGGAAGTATTGGGGAGTTACCAATTGTCTATTTGGGCATGCCATTGGGAGATCAGAATAGGTCTATAGATATATGAAATGGGATGGTAGAGAAGTGTGAGAAAAGGTTGGTGAACTAGAAAAGTCAATACCTCTCCTTAGGAAGAAGACTAACACTAATCAATAGTGTTTTGGACTCAATGCCTACTTATATGATGTCCCTTTTCCCTATCCCTAATGGAGTCATTGAGAGATTGGATACTCTAAGAAGAAATTTTCTCTGGGCAGGAAACAGTTAAACCAAGAAATTCCACTTGGTAAAGTGGGACGCACTATTAGGAGTAAATAAAAAGGGGGTATTGGGGTGAGGAACTTAAAAACACAAAATCAATGCCTTATGATGAAGTGGCTCTAGAGATTTGCATCTAGTGAGCTAGCACTCTAGAAATAAGTAATCCAGCTGAAGTATGAAATGGCAGATCATTGGACCACCAAAATGGTCACTGATACATATGGAATCAATCTTTGGAGGTCCATTAGGAATCTGTGGCCAAAGCTTAGAGAGAATTGCAGTATAAGAACAGAAGATGGCAGGAAGGTTCTTTTCTGGGAAGACAACTGGCTAGAACAAGCTCCCCTAAGGGATACCTTCAATGACATTTACATCCTAAACCAACAGCGAAGGGCCACTGTGGCTGAAGTTTGGTCAAATTAGGGATGGAATTTGAGCTTTAGAAGACCTTTTAATGACGGGAAGATTTTGAGGTTAGTTGAGTTCTACAGCGAATGGGAGTAATTCAAAGGAACTTCAACTGATCTAGATATATTGGAGTGGCAGGGCCAGAGTCAAGGTAAATTCAGTGTGAAAGAGGCCTACAAAAAAGTTAAATCCTTAAGATAATCAGATTGATGATTGGCCTTGGAAGCTTATATGGAAAGTTAAAATTCCTTATAAAGTTTTCTGTTTCACTTGGCTTTTGGCTAAACAAGTTGTGTTAACTCAAGAAAATCTCATGAAAAGGGGGATCCATCTAAGCTCTAGATGTTTTTTTTGTGAAGAAAAGGCTGAGACAGTAACTCATCTATTTATACACGGCAGGATAACCTTTCAACTATGGGAGATTTTCCTAAGTATGAAGGGTCCGAGCTGGGTGATGCCAAGGAAAATACACCAGAACTTGAAGATCTGGAGCAGTTATGCTAACATTTTGGACCATAAGGATAGGTGGAAAATTATACCAGCTTGCATCTGGTGGGCTGTCCTGTGGGCTGCTTGGACAGAAAGAAACCTCAGGTACCACCAGAACAAGAGCAACAACATCCAGAAGATGAAGATGAAGTGTTTAGTTTTGTTCCCTTTTTGGTGTAAACAGGAGTATATGGAAGATTTAGAATCAATTATGGATGTCTTAAGATCTTTGTAATTTTTGTGAACAGGGAGATCTTCTGGATACTCCACCTCAACTGTAATTAGGAAAACTGTAACTTGTTATGGCAGGTTTCTGATTTTTTGGAAATAGAATACAAGTTGTTGCCTTCTCAAAAAAAAATTAAGATAGTTGCAAGGAAAATTATTTTTTCCTTCTTAATGATATTTTCAGATAAATGAACGTCAGAAAATGACTCTCATTAGATACAATCCCTCTCGAAAAAAGACTGGCATATCAAACACATTAGTTTTGATTATAATATCCTTTCAATACCGAGAATTTCACTTGAGGATATGTTTTGCAGGTGGGACAAGAACATTAAACTTGTTAAAAAGATGACCTTTGTGAGGGAAAGATTGGTGGAGGGCTTTTTCTGGGCTGTTGGTTTCACTACTAATCCTCGGTTTGGATACTGCAGAAAGCTTTCAACAAAGCTTTCTGTTCGTCTCACAACAATTGACGACATCTATGATTTTTATGGTACCTTGGATGAACTTGAGCTCTTTACTGATATCGTTGACAGGTTTGTCCACATGCTTTACATCTTTTTCATAATATCATGTCACCTAAAAGATAACTCTAACTGAAAACTAAGATAGCAACCATTGTAGATTACAATAAGAAATTCTGGCCAAAACATAGATGTAAATTCTTGCTATTGGATAATCTACAAATTTAAGAACATTAGCAGCACAGAAGAAGCAATGTTTTGCTTAACCAAAACAGGGGAAAACTAGTTTTAATCAACAACAATTTGCCATAACACTGTACATATTTGATCCAACCGATATCCCTCATAACTCAGTTAACTATCCGTTTTATTCCCAAGCCAAGTCCGAACTTTTAATCAACAGTTATACAATTCTAGAGCCTAACAAGAATCTCAGCCACTACATAGGTTATCATATACTCACGAAAGTTTCAATTTAAGGTTCACCACCCATATCACATAATTCTCACAAAATTTCACAAACCCACCAGAATATTAGTTGAACAGTACATATACACAAACCCCAAATTCCCAAAATTGAAAAATTAGCAACAACTGCAAAAATAAAGGGGTAAATTGGAATTACCTCGCCAACGACGTCTTCTTTGCGGGAATTGAATTTGGTACCCTTATAGATGTAATTACCGCAAGTAGCACAACGAATACTCATTGGAAGCATCATACGCACTTTCATCTGCTGATTCTTTGGCTGTCTTCGCCTGGGAATCTTTGCCGGATCGAAATCCGGCGGATAATACTTGTTTAAAACCTTCCTTTCTCCCATGGCTGCTGCTTCTGCTTCTTCTTCTTCTCAGTCCAATAATCGAAACCCAAATTAGTTGA
>JAJOOS010001656.1:0-39123 GCA_029582725.1 Solanum chiquidenum | reverse complement strand
CCCCCCCCCCCCCCTCCTTAAATGAACCTTGGTGCAAATACGACCAAATCGAGCCTTGATGTGGGCACTAGCTCAAGCTCCAGAAACTTCCTAACAAAGCTAACAATACATCCTATAAATCAAACACCATCCTTCAATTAAAAAAAATGTCTTATGTCTCTCTCATCAATGTTCAGTTAACTATAGGTACATATATGGAGGTTACACATCGGAGTTAATTCCATCTCTCGAAGGGCTAACCCTAACTGAAGTCATATCAATGATTTTTACTCATATTCTTCAATTCGCCATCTCTATTCCTCCACCAGAAGATATGCGTAATATTGTGGCAGTGGTGGACGCAACGAATACCTCAGTCTCCTTCCTCGAAGGTCGTTCTATCAATGCATAACCTATTTTGGGAGGGCTATTACGTGTATGCATCGCTTCTATTGAAGCGATACTGATGGTTAAGGTTTTAGGTGAAGGGATTGATTGCTCTATTTGTTTATCAAATTTTAAAATTGGCGAGGAAGCTAAGGAGATGCCTTGTAAACATCGTTTTCATTCGATTTGTATTGATAGGTGGTTGAGGATCAATGGATCGTGTCCGATTTATAGGTATAAGATGTCAATGAACGAACAATGTGAGAAGAAAGTTGAAGAAAGTGGTGAAGATGAAAGAGATGATGATAGTAGCAGTGATATGAGGGAAGATAGAGTGAATTTTATTTCTCGTGTTATCATTACACCAGAAAATATACACCAGCTAACAATATTGATAACAGGAATCAATAGACATTCCGATGATATGTTGATGGAAGTAAGAGTGCATAGATATTTTGATGTATTCGAAGCTGAAGCTGGAGATTGAGATGTATCTGAAGCTGTTGGAAATAGCGATGTATCCAAAGCTGGAAATGACGATGTACTCGAAGCTGGAAATGGTGATATATCCGAAACTAGAAATGACGATGAATTCTAAGCTAAAGACGACGATGTATCCGAAGCAGGAGATGGTGATGTATCTGAAGCTAGAGATAGCGGAGATGGCAGAGATGGCGATGAATCCAAAGCTCAAGATATAGTCATTGATAACAATTAATTTGGTTATTTTCCTTATTTGTTTTTGGCATCTTCGGAGAGTTTTAATGTGTTACCCACTTTGATTCTTCACTAGTATCTTGTATTTTCTAAAATTCTCAAAGGCTTCTAATTTGTATTTTAGGAAATACACCCAACTCATGCGACTTCCACCAAAAGATTCAGTACTCATTGGACCACACAAATTTGCATGAATTAATTTTAGGCAAGTAGTTACTCTCCATGCCTTTCCAACATGAAACGACTTTCTACTTTGCTTCCCATTAATGTAACCTTCGCATAAATCAAAAGAATTAATTTTTGGTAATCCAAATACCATACCTTTTGGGCTTAGCAACTTTCTCCCCTTGAAATTAAGATGCTCATACCTCAAATGCCACAATTCACAGTCATTTTTTGTACCAGTTACCAAAGCAAAATTTTCCACATTTGAAACTCATAGCGAAAACATTTTGTTTTCAGCCATGAGAACATGAACCATTACTCTGCCTCACCCTCGCCCTCGCCCTCGACTATTTCCATGGAATGCACCTCTTCCTCGTCCTTTTTCTGTTGTTGCCTTGTCATGATCTCTTGAATTGGATGCCTCCACCTTAGATTAAAATGTTTTTCTTCATGCTTTTCCAATGACTTGTTTATCCTTGCCTCATGGGCTTGTAAAGAACCCATCAATTCATCGAATGAAAATTTTGACAAATCTTTGAACTCCTCAATTGCAGCCACAACATGATTAAACTTAGGAGTTAAACTCTTTAAAAAAAATTCAACAACAATTTGATCAGCTATTTGGTCTCCATGTGACCTCATTTGACTAATAATAGTCATTGCTCTAGACAAAAATTCTTGCACATGTTCATCACCTTTCATGATTAAAGTTTTAAACTCATGTCGAAGAGTTTGAAGTTTTACAACTATTACCTTTGATGAGCCTTGAAATTCTATTTGCAAAATTCTCCAGGCTTGCCTTTAAGTGGTGGCTGCTGCAATTCGGGAAAACACCGTCTCATGGATTGCCTGTTGAAGGAAGAACAATGCCTTTGCGTCCTTCTTTCTATTTTCCTTCAGCCGTTGCTCTTTATGCGGACCTGCAAATCCAGTCTCTATCAAGTCCCAAAGATCTTGAGGCTTAAATAAAGTCTTCATCTTGATGCTCTAGAACTGATAGCTTTGTCCCATAAAATGGGGATGGCTGGCTGAGCTATGTTCAGAGAACTTCCATTGGAAGCCATGGTGTTTTTCTGTTACTAGGTCATTTGAAGCTAAGCCTTGCTCTGATACCACAAATGTTGGAGAACAGAGATCTTAAGCTCACTCAAGAACAAAATATTTGAAAGGAAGGAATTAACTAGCAGGAAAGTTGAAGAGGAAATATAACAATGTATGATAGGCAGAAAGATTGCTGGAAGTGTAGGTTGTTGAAAGTTTAGGCTGCTTTTTTTATTTTATTCATCAGCAATGATGTCTTTTAAATCTGCTTACAACTCAACTTAAATACAGAATTTAAAGGGCGCACTAACTCAATAGTGCATTCAACTAAAATTAAGAGACTGAAGGACCAAATAACAACTATCCTAGACTAAGTCAAAGTGCAGTAAAATACTAAAAAAAAGCTGCAGTTACTTTCCTCTTCTTTCATTTGAATCATTTATTCAAAGGTGATATGTGTCTACCACACATCCCCAGTTTTACTACCTTTTGTCGTTGAACCAAAGCCATGAGAGCAAGGATTTATATCAACTATGATAAGATCAGCATATGTGCATCCATCACAAAGTTATCAACAAAATATCATGGCTGCTCTATAATATGTGTAACTCATTTCTAGCAGTAATAACATTTCTCAGTGTGTAGACGAAATTCTACTCGAGTAACAGAAGTGAAAAGATTTCTTAAAAGAAGACAAGTTAAAGTTGAGTTAGAACCTGATACATTTCTTTGAACTTCAACGATATGGTATTAAAGCCAGCCATAAACTCATCCAACCTGAATTTTAGTTACAAATGTTATAAGCTAATGAAGTATCACTGAGACATGTGAAGATTGAAATGGACATTCTAATGATAAACATGACTTGCCTTTTCTTTCTCCACTCATTATATTGCTTTTTTATATCATCATGCTCTTGGGTAACAAAATCAAGTTCTTGGACTCTCTCATTGTACACAGATACTTTGTTCTGATACCTGGTGACAGTGGATGCTATTAGTATATCAAGAGAAACTGTAATCCTACAAGTTTTCACTGCATATAAATGTTGACTGGTACATATTCAGAGATCGTGTCAAGATTTGGATTCATCTCTTTTAGTTGAGCTTCTAGAATTGCAACCATCTCCAAAGCTCTATTAAGGTCATAAGTCTCACCAAGAGTGTCATCCCTCAAAGTTGTTTGAAGCTTTTCTGGATCCACCGAGTCCTTTTGAATCCTATACCAAGAGGAACAAATATGTGTATTGATAATAATATCAACGGCGGAAGGTCTATCGAAAACAACATCTCTACTCCACAAAGGTAGAGGCAAGGTATGTGTACATCCTACCCTCTTCAACCCCACTCCGGTATTATAATGGGTATGTTGTTGTTAGATGTTGGATCAAAAAACTTGGTGCACAGTGCACTTAGTCGTTGCATCAAACTGCTCATGTTTGTTCATCATCTATAACCTTGAGTATATATCATTGTCTCATTCTTGTATGATGTTGGAAAATAGTTGAGACTGAGGTTTCCCGAAGTGAGCTTGCTGATGTTCGTGCTGAGCTAGAGCCTTGGGAAAAACTATTAATTGAGCACAAGGGAAAACTTGAAGTTGCATCAACTGAAAGTAAACTTTTGACTGAAAAGGTATTCAACCAATTTACAACATAAAAGATTGTTCTTTCTCATTTATTTCATACTCAGACAATGATCACTATAATTTGGTCCACATATCTCTCATCTTCATGTAGGAAAAAGAAACTGGAAGTAAAAGATTTCTTGCTTGTCATCGATAAATGCAAATTGTTTGAGAGATATGTGAACCAAATTACAGTGATCATTGTCTGAGTATGAAATAAATGAGAAAGAACAATCGTTTATGTTGTAAATAGGTTGAATACCTTTTCAGTCAAAAGTTTACTTTCAATTGATGCAACTTCAAGTTTTTCCTTGTGCTCAATTAATAGTTTTTCCCAAGGCTCTAACTCAGCACGAACATCAGCAAGCTCACTTCGGAAAACCTCAGTCTCAACTATTTTCCAACATCATACAAGAATGAGACAATAATATATACACAAGGTTATAGTTGATGAACAAATATGAGCAATTTGATGCAACGACCAAGTGCACTGTGCACCAAGTTTATTGATCCAGCATCTAACAACAACATACCCATTATAATCCCAGAGTGGGGTTGAAGAGGGTAGAATGGACACAAACCTTGCCTCTACCTTTGTGGGGTTGAAGAGGGTAGAATGAACACTTCAACGATCTCCTTCTCCGACATAAAGGGTCGAACCCGGGCGGCCTCTTCCCTCCACCTATACGCATATTCACGATAGCTTTCAGTGAATTTTCGTTTAATTCTCTCCAAAGAATAGCGATCAGGAACGATCTCCACATTGTACGCGAACGGTTTGACAAAATCCTTAGCTAGTGCATTCCAATTAGACAATTGCTTTATCTCATGAGAGGTAAACCATTCCAACGATTCTCCACTTAAACTTCGGCTAAAAAGCCGCATTAACAAGGCTTCATTCCTTCCAACTCCCACGAGTTGATCACAGTAGGCTCTCAGGTGCGCCAATGGATTCCCTGTTCCTTCGAAAGTGTCAAATTTTGGCACTTTAAACCCTTCCGGGAGGTCCAGATTCGGATGGATGCATAGATCCTCATAACTCAACCCATCGACTTCAGGAATATAACACAACTCCTTCATGGCTTTCCTGATCTCTTCTTTCATATTCAGCTTGGTTGCCTCTTTCTTTGACCTCCACTCTCTTTCTTGGTCCTCATAATGATTAAGCTCGGAACAGTTGGCATAGGGTTCATTTGGAATTGGAATTTTAAAAGTAGTCTTTTGAGGAAATGGCGGAGCAATGGAGGGACTCTGGGTATTTTAAGTGGCTTGGTGATTTTTGGGGAAAGTCTGGGGGGTTGGTATGCTGATTTTGGTGGTGGGGGAAGGTTTGCAGATTATTGACATTTTGGTTTTGAGGGGGAGGGCAAGCTTGCGGGTTGGCATTTTGAGGAGGAAGTGGCGCTTGGAGGTTGGCATTTTGAGGAGGAAGTGGCGCTTGAAGGTTGGCATCTTGAGGAGGAGATGGCGCTTGGTAAGAGACGGAGGCATGATGGATATTTGGAGTGGTTAGGTCGATGATTGAGGGATTTTGAGCGGGATTAGAGGGTGGATTCTGAACCTGTTCCGCCCTTGGAGGAGGAAAGTGGAGTGGAGGTCTCCCATCTCCTAGATTATTAAAAGCAAAAATTGAATTAGGCAGATCTTGCATTCTCTGCATTTCGACCCTCGTCTCGGTGATCTGTTGCATCAACTGTATAATTAATTCATTTTGATCAGTGGCGCCGGGCTGAGCCACAACAACATCAGTCAAGCTAATCTCGTCATTGTTATCACACATTATTGCCTTTCCTTTTTGCAAACATTGATCAGGGAAGGAATCTTTGGGAACCTTATATCTTGTAAAATAAGGGTGTTCAGCCAGCTTATCAACACAGACCAGTTCTAAGTACCTGACAAAGAAAAATAACTCAAAAGATAAATGTGTTAGTCTATGTAGATGATAAATAATATAAAATATCACACATATGACCACAAGCACGTAAGAGTTGCTCCACTTGAAGATAAACTAGCCCACGTATTTAGAGAAATGACTAAATAGACAGGAATTTGTCTATTTGATTTTGAGCTTAGTGAATTAGAAACATCAACTTGAGTCGAGACAAAGTCGAACATATCTTTTATTGTCATATTTCTGATTTTTGATTGATGTGAAACTCTAGTCTCCTTGCAAGAGTTGGAAAAAATAAAATATCTCAAAATGTGGACTGAGCCTTGAAAGGCTGCCTATGTATTTCCGAGGGAGAATTCAGGTCCTACGTAATTCGACCTATTTGAATCTCTTTTCAAGTTGAAATAGAGGTTTAAGCTTTTTCTGAGATGAGAAAGTAAAGGTTTGAAAGATGAAGTTCGAATTTTGATGTGAAACTAAAGACTTGACGAGTATGTGGACGCACTTTTGATAGTGACTTGATATTTGTGCTTAAAGGGTTCTAGAAAATAATTCGAAGAGGAGTAAGCTAGAATATCTTCAAATAAAGCAATATATTCATACAAGCAGTTATAACACATAAGCAAATATTGCGCGTTCTAAACAAATATGTGACCCTTTTGTGCCAAGAGTAGGCCTAGCGATTCGAAGGATGTATAACAACGTTTGAAATATTGCATTGCCTCGAAAGCAAAATTTATACAAATTTTACGAATAAAACTGAAAGGGGATACATAATAGGGAAAATGGATACAAATGATCAATCTCACGCAGGGGTACAATCCTAAATTATGCTTCCATGGACGGTCCTTATTTTTTTTATTTCTTGTTATCTCTGAATGTCCACGCTTTTGGATGAAATGGTAACTTGATACTTCTTTGACTCGAACAAACTGTTAAACTCCCAACCCCAAGAGACAATATTTTACCAAATGACGTATACATCCTTCAAATTTAAACACATAAACATAATTATCTTTTATTGACCAATGGGTCAAATCGACACAAGGTGGGCTTCTAATGGGCCCAACATGCCTTGGGTATTGGGTCAACTTAGTTCAAAATGCGCTAAATTAGAGATTTGATTTCGTTTTACGCTAGTTGACTAAAAATGGCTTTTGAAAGACCGGGAACCCAAGTAGACAACTTAGGCTGAAATTCACGACAACCATTGGACGCCGTACCAATAAATCGCCGATCCTTCCGAAAAAAGGGTCGAGTATAAAAACTCCGGCTGCGATTATGCAGAAACCGTCCTTAATATACTATACATACAACAGGAAATGCCATGAATGCAATGACAGTTATATCAATTTAAACACGTTTAGTGCAAATAAATAATTCAGCAATTAATAACAATCAATCAAATAAGTCAAATCTTATTGTTAGGACTTAATTAAATCCCCAGTGGAGTCGTCATTTCTGTTATGCCGTAATTTTACCATCTTTAGCAAAATTACTTTTTGAAACGTTCTAAATATAAAACAATTTGAGAAAAATACTTAGAAAAGAGTCGTCACTTAATATTTTTAAAGAAATTAAGAAAACTTATAATTTTCAAAGATTTAAACAAAAAAAAATCATTTGAAAATAACAAAGAGGGTTCGGGGTTCAATTTACACTTCGAGAAGGGTTTAAGCATTCGAAGTGCCCGCTAACATGCGGTTGACCTGCGACTTGACTAAAAAAAATTTTTTGACTAATTCCTTGGGAAAATGATTTAACATAAAAGAAAAAAAAATTACAATATCCGATTAACTTTGATAAAATAGTTAAACAAAGAACAATTTTTATTTTTTAAGAAAATGAGACCTTAATTGAAACATTTGAATTAAAGACAGATAATTCGAATTTTACCAAACCTAGATTAATTGATTTTTTATTTGTATCATTTTTTGGTTAATCAAAATATGAAAACAATTTAAAAAGTTTTGACTAAAAATTATAAATGAAAATACAAGAGTTGATATAATGAGACTTGTTAAAAAAAAAAACACAGAGAGATAGTTCGTCTTTTGGGAATTTAATTAAGTTAACTAACAATTTTAAAGTTAGAGTTAATGATATAAAAAAACAAACAATAAATAAAGACAATTAAATAATTAAAGAGTAAGGGAGAAATTGAATTTGGGCCTCCTTTTGGGCCAATTTTGCTGCAAGTTTTTTGGTTTTAACCCAATCTCATTTTTTATTACACCGAATGTATATCAATGTATATGAGCGCATATATCAGCTCTTTTCATGTATCTCTTGCTTCCAAACACTTGTGTTTTGCCTCCGCCCTGTGTTTTCTTTTGTTTTGGGCCTGTATATCAGTGTATACTTGTGTATACAACATGTATACGACCCATTTTTCGGCTCTAAATATCCGCATTTTTTGTTTTCCAGCCTTGTGCTTCGATTTTCTTTACCCGACTGACTCGGACTATGAAGAAAAAAAATAATGAGCCTTTATGGCTCAACTCGAGGATGCTAGGAAGAGAAGTCCACCATGGACTCGGAAGGGATTCACATGCAACAAAAAAAATGATGATAAGAGTTAGCATCCAAAAATAATATCTCCCATCCGCCGATAAAGGAGGATTAACCGAACAATAAATAATAAATATAAAAGGAACATAACTCATCAACGTAGCAAAGGGCTGGCAGTGACCAGGAGTTTATCAAATGCAAATGAAAAAAGGAAGAACTAAAAGCAAGCCATATTGATCAAAATGCTTATACTAATTAAACCTCATTTTTAGCAAATGAATAAGCAAATTAAAGGCACATAAAACCATAAGCAAACAATGAGTTCATATGCCAAAATATATATGACAATTAACTAGTCAGTGAAGCCATACTTGGCAACTGCAACATTAGATCACATTTAAGATCAAGTTAATTAATTGCTTAGCACACGTTGGGCGACACAAAAATCAGCCAAAAAAGTATATCTCTAAACGATAATAATTTTAAGCATGAAACGAACAAACTCAAACCTTTGCTAAATGTTACACTCAACAGCCCCCACTTTTAACTAAAATCAACCCATATATAAGGTACAAATTAAATGCATAAATAAAGGTGCATAAAATGACTATTAATAAGTATGTAGTTAGACAATATGCACATCTAAAGTGTGGATCTTCATGAATGCAAGCAATGGCTGCGTGTGAGTATTAAAGCTTAATGCAAGGAAAACTTTTGAATTAAAAGGAACCAATACACATGTTAAACTATATAGTTAGAAAAAAAAAACTAAAGCTATTTATGAGCTTAAGGAAATGAGAAACTACAATATTCAAATGGAGGCAACATCACTAATTGAAATATGATGAACTTTCAAGTTAAATGGACAAACATTATATCGAAATTGGATCACAGTAAATAAAATCTCAGTGCAAATCTAATGTTGATGTAATATACACCAATAACAAAGCTATACTTCTAAAGCTCAGCCAAACGAAGAGATTGAAAGGAAAGGAAAAATTCAAACTTTATAACATTTATTTCTAGAATTTCAAATCAACATGCTTATCGGAGGGACTCAAATAGTGATCAGAACCGGACATATTGGACTACGAGTAAACTCAAAACATTTAGCAAATTCATGACGTATTAATGGACCAAACAAACTGGTAACAACATTACACACATATGCTTTTGGGAAGCATTTTGCGCTTGCCTAAGCAGACAAACATGAACAACAACATTTTTTATCTATGAAAATGGAAACAAGGATAGTATAGCTAAAACAATACGAGGCATAAACAAAAAATTAATGAGACGGAGGAGCTAAAATATCATGGCAAAACAAATAAGGCAACATCATTACACAAGCGAGATAAATAGTCTATTAAACATAAATTGAGGTTATGAAGGAATTTTACTTTTTCCGGAGCAGCAAACTGAGACGACGAGCTTGACCATGAAGAACTCCCACCAATATGAGCCGATTTCGATGAGCTCCGAAAAGTAAAACAACTCTTTCTTTTGATGAAATTCCCTCTGTTTTAGGACACTAAATTAGTGTTAAAAACCCCTTTTTCTATTTCCCCCAAAAAATCCCCCCCTAAGACGTTAAAGGAATGAGAGTATATATAGGAAGAGAATGGAATCGATTAGGGGGGAAAATGGGAAGATTTTTGCATGAATTTTGAAATTCAAAATTTGAATTCATATACCCTTTTGACGCAACAGTGAAGAGATTGAAAATCCCTAAAAATGGGGGAAAGGGGATATGAGGTGATTGTTGGCGTGATTTGCTCGCTGAATTTCTGGGTTTGCAGCGTTCTTCGTTGTTCTCGGTCGGTCGGGTATGTTGCTGTTTGTATGTTGTTGCTGGAAATTGTATTGCTGATGGATTGTTTTAAGAGAATTGGGTTGGGTTTTCTGGAAAGGAAAAAGAAATGGGCTGTCTAATTGAATTGGAGAAATGGGCTGAGGGCCCAACATTTGGTCTTTCTAAAAGGTCCAAGAAGTGGGACAAAAAGATGGTTATATTTGAATTAGAAAAATGACCAAATGAATTGCAAATTTAGCCTACTTAAATTTAAGGAGTTAATCGAATTGAGTTGATTTGCAAATTCGGCTAAAGTTTAAATAAGATGAATTAATATAATTAATTTACGAGCTCCTTAGTCTTAACAAAAATAAAATAATTAGTTTATTTGTAAACAAATTTACTCAAAAATATAAACATAACTTAAACTAATTAAACAAATACTTAATTAAAGCAAAAATCTTTTTGAGATGATTTTAGAATATTTTTTTAAATATACTAATTATATACATAATTATATAAAACATATATATATTATTAAAAAATACAAAAAGTGATAGACTATTTAAAAACTTGCAAAAATATTTTTATTTTATTTTTAAAAAATTTATGAAACTAATTATTTTAAATCGTTTGAAATTGAAGAAGCTCGATGATTAATCTATAATGTGGAGGTCCAAAATTGGGTGTCAACAGCATGTAGTACTTGAACTACTTGAATTATGTTACCATCCATGTCTAATGTAGTAATTTTAGATGTGTTGATGGGTTATGATCTATGATCCTTGAAGGGCAATGCACGAGGGTTATGTTTACGATTTATGAACACCTTGAGAGTAAGTGATTATTATTATGATTATGATCTTGTGTGTATTGATTGATGAATTACTCTCATCTACACACCAATGTATGAATATGATATGAAGTAAAAAGGTTTTCTCACTATATGATGATTCTAAGGTTGAAAGACTATTCTCTCCTATTGAATCTATGAGCTATGGTATGAATTATGTTGGATTGAGTCTTTCACAAATATGAACTTAAGTCAAAAATTAATAAGTATATCGTGGGAATTATGCTTAGCACCGAGTGGGTAATAAATATGAGGTCGAAGCTCCCCCGCTAGAAAGGGTGGATTTCTAGAAAGTATCTCTTGAGATGAAAGCTCCCCCGCTAGAAAATGCGAGTTTCTAGTAACAATCTTCCTTATCCCATAAATTATGTACCCCCATAGGTCTTTAGCTAGTGGATCCACATAAAAGCTAATATGTGATAGTCTTACCTTATGCAAGTAGGACGACCCTTTTTGGTGTGGGTAACACCGGATTTCATGTTTCGCTCACATGGTCTATGTTTGTTAAGGTTTATTCTCACCTATGACAAGAACATGAATTATGAACTATGGTTACTCAAGAAGCTTTACTTAACATGGGTGGGATTATGGTATCTTACTCATGCATTGCACGAGTAGACTTTAAGGGTACTTATGGTATGTTTCCATTATGCTATGATGATCTATATGTTGAATATGCTTATGACTTATGATTTTACACTAATCTTCATGATAATTCTCAAACTTGGTAAAGTGCATACTTTTCAACTAAAATGTCCTTTTTGGCATGTTTTCATGATTTTATGCATGACTATCATACTTAGTGCATTTTTGTACTAACCCATATTTTCTACATTTTTTCATAAGTGTAGGGTCCGGTTCTTGAAGTGATCTTCTTCTTGGTCAAAGCTTGGATCGACTAATCTCCTTACTTTTGGTGAGTCCTCATGGTTCGAGGACGGATGATGATTTTCTAGTTTCCTTTCTTGTACTTTCACTTGTGAACTATGTTGTAAGGGTTGTGACCCTATTTGAATTCTCGATTGTAATAGATGGCTAATTGAGACAAGTCTAGACTTCCGCTTTTCTTTATAAAGATTTTGGACTAAAGATGCGTTTTTACTCTTTATTGTTCTTTACTTATGTTATGATATGCTAAGTGTGGCTTACATGGTTCCTTTCGAGGTTCTATGTGTCATGTTACGTCTAGGGGATACCCTTGGATCGTGATATTGACAGAAGTTTTTCAAAACGAAAATTGATAAAATCTCATCTAAGATCAACAATATCTTAAGAGAGAATGAATGAATTAGCTATACTATCAATTGAAAAGGAATTACTAAAACAAAACGATTATAAAACAATAATTAATGACTTCACATCTAATAAAAGTAGAAAAGCAGATTAGGACTCCTTTTTAAAGTTTCGCTTTAGACCCCCAATCTTATTGAGTCATCCCTACCAGCAACACGGGGGAAAAAGAGAAAAATGTTTGGTCTTTTTTTTTTTTGAGAAGATGAAATATTTGAGCGGGAAATTCAATTGCTCTAGAATCGAATTAGTAGGTCTGCTGCTATTGGGATTTGGGTGGACAAGTTCGTAAAAAAAGTCATGACAGATAGAGCTGGTTGAATATTTTGCAGGTTCAATCAGACCCGCTTCATCCCGCACTCGTCTGCCACATTGACAACCCTACTTATTTTAAGTGGTGGGAAATGTATATAAATATTGAGAAACTCAGACTTTTGACAAATTTTACTTTTAACACCATATATTGAAATTCTTTCATTTTGAAATTAACTTGAGTCAAATCCCGGTAATAACAAGAGTTCGTTGATTGCGTAAGGACGATTACCTTGATGATGAATTCCATGATAGTAAGAAATCAAAATTAATCATCTGAAGTTTAATAGCTCGTTGTTTGGAAGCACAAACTAAAAAAGGAAAATGGTCAAATATATGCCTAAAGTATTTCAAAATAGATCAGGTTTTATCCCGTTATATTTTTAGCTCAAACATATTCTCACTATTACATTTTTTGGCACAAAATTATCCTTCAACTAGAGAAATAACTCAACAATACTCGTCTTACTAACAAAACAAGAAAAATTGGGTCAATCCAACAAGTCTACTGTTTGTTTTTAAACGATAATAAAATACTACTGTATAAATTTTGGCTATACTTTAAATAGCATCCTTCAAGTGACTAGCTATATGTGCGAACAGTTGCACCTATATATGCATGATGATATCTAAGAAGAGTGAGTTTGGTTTGGACTTTGTTTGATCGAATTGAGCTCAAATCGATACATAGCTATAAAAAATGTCGATGGTTTTGCTATAATCGTTATTTATAGAATTTGCACCAGATATCCACCTTTAAATGTGCTATTTAAAACTGAGTTAATTTTCAAGTCTACAAAGGGCAAATTCATATACCAAATCTGAGGTTTGAAGTTTGGCTTTGGCCATTTTATACTTCAGACCCCAAGGATTGATAGTTGATATTGAAGTGGTTAAAATTTTAATATTTTTGTAAAGTTGGCCTTTGTTTTAAATAGTGGTTCAAACAACTATTCTGCACTTGGACTTCCCCATCGTGACTCTCAACGAGGCCCAGTTTAATTGGCAAGGTTGATGTATCAAGATCATGTGTTTAATTACGATCCTTTAAATATCATTTCCCCCCCTTATTTGTATGAGTAAGCTAAGTCGCAAGTTTGCTATTCAAACTCTTACCTTACCCGTGAAGGTTCGACTTTCCATCTCCGAGTCTCCTACCCTCAATTTTACATTTAAAATGAAGTCTTAAGTTTGCATTATTTTGATATATATTTTAACTTGATATGTAGAGGCGGACCCATATATATATATGCCCCCATGAAAAGCATAGAAGATCACTTGGTGTTGCTGGTACAAGCCAAAGCAACCGTCATGCAACCAGGGTTTGATCCTAGCTAGGACCATTCGAATTCATGATTATTCAGTCAAATGAACCCACCTTGACCATTGAACTATCACACTCAAGAAAGCTTAAGTCTACTTATTACCTTAAAGGCTTAAACTTATTTTATAATACGGGTGTCAAAATATAATATTATACAAATTTTAGTAAATATATACATAAAATATCTAATTTTACGAAAAGACCACAGATTTCGATGCCCTGTTTTTTGCCTCTAAATTCGACACTGATTATAAGTATAAATCGGTAACTCAATAAAATAGTAGTAATAGCTAAATATTTTTTCAGTGATATAATAAGTTGAAGCACATTGATATATTTGTGATTGCATATAGTATATCGTAGAGAGATGTGACAGAATCTAAAATGGGAAACCCGTGAAGCAAGGAAATTGGTGTGGGTTGGGAAGAATATTGAGATGGGAAACCTAATTACCTAATTGGGTTAGTTAAAATATTATTATAAAGATTAGTAACTAACCATCGATTGGTGCCAAAAAAAAAAAGAATCATTATTTAATTAAAATTTTGTTTGGGAGATTAGACAGATGACCTCTCAAAATTAGATTATTGACTGCACACCTTGCTTCCCAATGCTTTGTCACCTTTTATTAATTAGTAATTTTTTCTTTTTCTGAAACCTGAAGATTACTGTAATAACAGTATTCCTTTTTCTTTTTCAAAAAGTTTTGTTGTTTAATGTAAGGACTATTTTTCATCAGCTCATTTAAGAGAGATCTGCCATGTTCAAGTTTCAAATTTTATAAGATTCTTCTGTCACTACCAAAAGGAAGAAACAGTATCAATATATTCAGTATAATTCACGAAAGAATCGAAAAATAAAAGGATATAAGAGTACAAATTAACCAAAAAAAAATGCTGCTAGTGAAACATTGTAACTTTATACACAAACAAAGTAAAAGTATCACTGGTCATTTTTCAGTCATGTTTTTCAAATTATTGTTATAAAATTTTAAATTGTATAAGTAAATTTCTGTGATTTTTTCAAATATTAAGACATTAATGGCGTGTTAGAAATTTTGTCAATGGCGTTCTAACATTTTAGAAGCATTAATTAAAGGATAATTTCTCTATATTATCCTTTTAATTCTTTTCGAACTCATCTTAAAAATAGAGATAGTTCAAAACTTCATAAAAAGGGATAATTTTAAAGAAAAAAAATAATTAATACATTCTTAATTTTAAAAAGTTCATTCATTTTGAATCATAAAAAAGAATCAATGATTCATAATATTGGACTAGATAGAGTAGTTTAATTTTTTTATATAGTTTATATGAGTGTTTAACTTGTTAGATTTTTATTTAAGTGTGGCCCACGTATTATTAATTGATTTTGTATTTATATATATATCAAATTATAAAATGTATTAAATATTCTTTAATTCTTTAAATTAAGCTATTAGTATTAAAGAATTGTCAAAAAGAAAAAAATTATATTTGTTTTAAAAACAAATAAAAAGAGAAAGTAAAACAAACAAATTAAAATAAATAGAGTAATATGTATGTATTTAAAAACAACAAACAACTATTTTATTTATTCAAAGTATATATATCTTCATCAACATGTTTATTTTTGGGATTAAAACTGAACATTTAAAACACAAAATTATACAATAATGCCAATATCTTTTGGTGCTTCTTGATATTAATTCCGAAAAGAATTAATCACGAATGCGACAACTCGTCGTTTCTGATAATTTTTTAAATTTGCTTTGTATTTTATAATCTCAAAGAAATATTATTCTCTTTCCCTTTTTTTCCCTTTTTAAAAAAATAAATAAATTATAAATTGATAGAGACATAAAGCTTTAAGTTTTCATTCATCAATAATATAATTGTGTTAAACAAATAAAATAAAGTACTTTAAATAGCATATAAGGTAAGCCCATGAGTTCATCCATGTTATAAAGTTATGGGTTTGTAGTGGACTTTACTGGTATTTGAATTTCATTTTTTGTAATTTGGGTCCCATTTTTTAGTCTAAAATTAATGAGTATTGTATAGACTGGACAAGAGAGTAGACCTTGCAGTTTTTTTTTCTTTTGTCAGAAAGGGGGACCTTAATAGCATTTATATACACTAATTTAAATTTGTTCCATGTCTATCTATAATATTTATCATTTGTGATTTGCTTTGTTTGACCTGTGGAATACTATATACTTTAAAACGTAATCATGAATAGCACAAGTCACCGCCTATGGATATATTAGGTAGCGGATAAAATTGTTTCTTCTTCTGAATTTTATATAATTTTGAAACGAAATAAGTATTTAAAATATTTTTAAATTTGACATAAATTATTAATTTTATCTTTAAATTGTTGAAAGTCTTAAAATTATTTTTTAAAATTGAGCTTAAATAGACACCTAATTTTATTAGATGAGTGAAATACACTCCTGAATTCTTACCAAATTAAGGGCGTCTTCAAAACTATTTTCGACTTTTATTAAGAGCCTCGCACTCCTATAGAGTTTGAAATCATTTGATATATCATGATATAGATACGATGTATATTTAGTTAGTCAAATAGAATGATATTTTTAAGACTATAATATCACAAAAATGAAACTAGTAATTTACATTAGGAGTGTTTTTAATACATTCTCTCTTAACAAATTGAAGTAACCTAATGCAATATATGACTGTAAAAACTAATTAAATTACATTTTGTAAAACAAAACATGACAATAAATACGAGATGGATTTTAATTTGATGTATAAAATCTACATTAGAATTCTAATTAAATTTGAATCGTGCACTGCAATGTTCCTTCGAGGTTGATGCTTCCAACCAGATTTTTTCATATTAGTAACTTGTAATTTGTTAAGTAAGAAAATCATAAAATAGGTTAATTAGTTCAGTATTCAATGCACCCAACGGTTTCAACATTTAAGAGTCAAAAGGAGCAAATTAAAATTTTAACAATGATGAGATGTGATTCTGTGATCCCTTTTGTTCTTTTCCCAACCCATTCCTTTCCTTGTTTAATAAAGAGACTAAAATTAAGGAAATGACAACCTGACAATTAAGAAAATTCAAACTTAGTACGTAATCACACTTGTGTTCTTCTTTTAATTATAACTTAATACTAATAAAATAATGACAACTAATAGAACGTACGTGGCAGCTAAATAATCACGTCACGTGTTGTTAGGAAAGCACACGTGGTTTGGTTTTGTGGAGTTAATCATAATTATTTAATTGCTAACTACTCGTTTTTCACGCACTAAACTCCAAAAGCCCCCCCAAAAAATATATTAAGTTCGAGGTTTGTTCGCTACTTTTCTTACGTAAGATTTGTACAGAGTTTATTGTCGAGAAATACTATTGTTTAAATAGTAGAACTACAACTTTTCCTTTTCGTATTACTTCTCCCGTTTCAAAAAGAATGGTGTAATACTGTAGTTTGATTTGAAACAGAGTTTTCAAACAAGATTTTTTTTAATCTTGTGGTTCTAAATTAAAGTTATGTCAAATATATCAAAATGTCCTTTAATTTTATGGTCTTAAACATGCCACGTGAAAAGTTAAAGTTAAAGTGTTGCAAAAAAAAAAACGAATCATTCTTTTTGAAACAGACTAAAAAAAAACTAGATTATTCTTTTTGAATCGGAGGAAGTACTAATTTTCGTATACACGTAAATATGTAAATTATTTTATGTGAAATAAATTAGGAATATATAATTATTAGCAATAAGAAATTATCATTATAGTGTAAAATTTAATTTATCATAATATTTCATACATTATAAATAAGTCAGAGATAATTAGTGCGTGGACAAAATGGACTAAGGCAACTAAAACAACAAAGTATGAGACTGACTTGTTCGTATTTTAATTAAAAATCTTGAGTTCGAGCTTTGAATACATAATTTTTTTTAATAAAGAGCATTTTACTCTTAATTAGGCCTTGTATGGCGCAAATTTAAATTTTTCGAGCTCTAATTCAAATACCAAAAGTCAAATGAAAAACCAAAAGAAACTATATGGAAAAAAAAGTAAAGAATTCAGGTAGATCATTTGGAAAAAAAATATTTATTTTTCTAAAATAAAGTTATATATGTGAACATAAAATTCACATGAAAGACTAGAGATGAATCTCCCAATTTGTCATATATTTTGGAGCTAATATTTGAGTTTTAAAATTGTGCTTAGCATATATTTTACCTAAAAATATTTATGAATAATTATTTTTCTTGAGATAAACACTTTAAATCAATATTTAAATATTTGTAAGCAACAACATTATAATTACAAATATTGAAATTCAATACTAAAAATAGTAGTATTTCATATTGAAATGGGAAACGGATACGATATAGCGTCAGAGAGTAGTAAATCTCCGTACCAACCAAGGCAACGATAAATATTCTTTCATCTTTAAATAGAGGTTTTTTGTTTGAGTTCTTCTGAATATGAATTTCTGTTTATGAAGAAGTGTTTTATCCCTAATATGAATTTTTTTGATATAAATTTAAATTTAATCAAATTTTTATATGAAATTATGAATTATCAAACACCGAACGAGAACCAAAAAATAAAAATTATAAATAACTCCAGTAACGTGTTTTCTAATTTTTACCAGGGAGTGAAAGCCAGGTCTTGGAAAATTGGGATGCCTCTGCTTTTCCAACTGTAACTTTGACAAATAAGGTTGCTTCAGTAAATGCATCAGACAGCTGCAGTAAATTCCATTTCTATGATTCTATTCAATTTTTCTTACTCAATCAATAATTATCTTCACCTAATTTACTCATAATTAATCATCTCCTAACAACTAAGCTAATCAATGTATTTAACCACAACACAAGCATTGTTTGATCAATAAGTATATATCAACTCAAAAATGCTATTTAACCGTGAACATTAAACCTAGCTAAATTTTGTAAAATTTGCTTACAAATACATATATGTAAAAAGGCAACCACTTATTTTTAAATCATTCTAGTTCTGAATAATTCGCAAACAGATAAATAAATATTAGATCTAACTCAATCACTCGCTCATTTATTATGTCCTGCTGGTGGCTTACTGCTGGCTCTTCCGCAGCAGAGTGATTAGTCAAAAGAACTAAGTACTAGTAGGTCTTCTGTATCAATTTTAATATAAGTATTAAATAGTCAGTAGATGGGACAACCTTGTAATTAAACGACTATACTAATTACTCCCCTACTCAACTATGGAATCCAAATTAATTAAATTCAATACACTAGTACTTTACAATGAAATAACTGGAATTATGGTCAGTTTATTATGTTTAATTACTCTAAATCATAATTTAGTTAAACAATTAAGTGCTCAAGTATGATTATCCAAAAGGAGAAGAGGACAAGAGTATTGACATAAGCATTTAACTGATGATCAGTATTCAGTGGTATTTATATTACACACATGACATACAAAGTTTAATACAAGCAAGTGGGTGGTGGGGTCACCTGCAGGTTAACCACAGATTAGATTAGAACTAAGGTCAAAAAATACACACACTGGTTAACAAGGACAACCACAAAATCAAGATTTTTATTACAAATTTTTTCACCATTAGCCCCTCAACTAATGATAAATTTTTAATTCAATCTTTTGTTCCATTTTGGTTATGAATCTTCATAAATTTTGTAAATTACTAATTGTTGAACTATTAAATTTTATAAGTGCTTGTTTTAAATAAATGCACTAATATTTTATATTTCAAAGAAATATAATTAAAAAACATCTTTGTTGTCTAGAAGGAAAAGGGTACTATGTATTTTAATTTTCTTTTAAGGTTAATTGTATTTTCAAATAATGTATGGCTTAGTGATTAATGAATGAATTAAAATTCGTATAATTTTGGATTCAAATTTCAGAGTAAACAAGAATACTTGGTGATTACTTATGTTGAAGGACTAAAGTTGAAGTATGTGACAAGTTGAGGGATGAAAAGCACAAATATACCATTTTATTATCTAAGGTCATCACTATTCATATCTTCATTATCATCAGCTTCATCTTCATCAACCCAAAACCATAACCATAAACCAAAACCTAAAATACACCCTTCATTTCTTTTTCATCCTTTTGTCTTCTCACTTACTTAAGTCCCCCCTTCTTTTTTTTCCTCCTCCTTATTAACCTTTTCTCCTATGAATAAAGATGGTTCTTTTTTTGTTTGAAATCATCTTGACCCTAAATCTAATCATCTACTAACTCTTTAACTAAAAAAAAGAAAGATAAAAAAGAGTGTTAGATGTTTCAGCCATGGACTTAACCAACAACAACAACACAACCATTACTACTACTACTACAACTACAACAGTGAAAACCTCAGAAGCTGAAATTGAAACCCCAACTCAGATCCAAAAACTGAAACCCTTTCCTTTTAGTAATGGTGTTCTTAAAAGGAAAAGTTCCTTTCACCATAACCATCATCATCCTCATCACCCTGTTGTGGTTATTTACAGAGAGTGTCTCAAAAATCATGCTGCTAGTTTAGGGGGTCATGCTGTTGATGGGTGTGGAGAATTTTTACCTTCTCCTACAGCTAACCCATCTGACCCAACTTCACTAAAATGTGCTGCTTGTGGGTGTCACCGTAATTTTCACCGCCGTGAACCGGAAGAACCGGTTGTAATCCCACCGCCACCTATTGCCACCGCGGTGCTTGAGTATCAACCTCACCATCGTCACCATCCTCCTCCTCCTCCACCTCTGCAGATTCCATGTGGGGACCATAGTAGTCCGAATTCTCCATCTCCACCGCCGATTTCGTCGGCTTATTACCCAGCTTCTGCACCTCATATGCTTTTGGCACTCAGTGCTGGGTTTTCTGGGGAGAAAAATCAGAACCCGACATCAGCTCCGTTAGCTAATTCGAACGGGAGGAAGCGTTTCAGAACGAAATTCACTCCAGATCAGAAGGTGAAAATGCTGGAATTCGCTGAAAGAGTTGGGTGGAAAATGCAGAAGAGAGATGAAGAACTGGTGAGCAATTTCTGTAACGAAATTGGAGTTGAAAAAGGGGTGGTTAAAGTATGGATGCACAATAACAAAAACACTTTCGGGAAAAAATCAGATCAACCCAACTCCGGTGACGGTGATAACGACGACAACCACCACCAGAATGGTAACACTAACAGTGTTAATGGTTTTTGTATTGTTAGTAGAAATAACAATCATAACAACACCGATTCAGAATTTCATCAACATATCCAGCAACATCAGCATGAAAGTAACAACAGTGACAACAAAAAAGGCATAATCCACAATCTTCACACAAGTGATAATGTTGTTGCAACTAATGGGTCGTCTTCTTCCTCCTGATCTAATTAGATATGAATGACCCCCCAAAAAATAAAGTTTTAACTAGAATTAGTGCAAGAAAGAGAGAAACTCCGAGGCTGGTTACTATTAATCACGTTTATTTTTATTTTTTTCTTCCACTTAGAACTGTTTTATGCTTTGTTCTCAAGGATTAGTGCTCAGCTTGATGAGGATAACACTGGAAATCAAGATTGTTCCAATGAGCAATTTAATTTGTTAATTTTTCCTTTTTTTTTGCTTACTGCTGGCCTTGTATATTAATTATATTATGCTACTTAATTACTATAATCTCATTCGATTAAGAAACTTAGCTAATGAGCATTGATTCCTTTTTCTTTCTTTTTTTACACTTTTATGTGCTGTTAAAAAAAATTGCGCGTCTGTAATTAGGTACAGTATATAAATTTCTGTAGCTATTTGTCAGAGAAAAGATGAGGAATGACGGGTAGTAGGGACTATGGGGGAGTGGGGGTGGGGAAGGACAGTGTTCCATTTCGATTCTTGTATGAGATGATGAAGCACACAGTGATTTAACATGGCAGTAATTTAGGGAGATTAACAGATAATTAAATTAATTATCATAGTATCTCTACATTCTGGTATTTGACATAGTATCTCTACATTCTCGTCTTTACTTTAAAGGGAGAGTCGCTCGAATGATAAGCATATCTGAAGTTGGTGAGTTGAAGCTCTTAGAAAAGGGTTAAAGAGAATCTTCCCGTGTCTAATAATAGAAGAGTGATCTGGTTGTTGTGAGAATTTCTTAATTCAATATTAAAGAGTACAAATCGACTTATTATACTTCTATTTAAACCTTTCATTGTGGGTTTAAGTGGAGTATATTAGCGGATTTTAATTTGTTATGTTATTACAAGTTATTTATCTTTGTTTGAAATTCACCATATTGCCATTACTTTAAACAGTTGCATGTTAGTTATATTATTAATTCTACTAATTTATACTGAATTGGTGCATAAAATCTTTTTTTCTTCTTCTGTTTGTTTAGTCAAAGATTTCGTGGTATAATAACCACTGGATAACTTAATTGTTAGTTTAACTAATGGTACTACTTATAGTAATATTTGTTTGTTGGTATAGTACTATGAAAAAGTTTAACATGATATAGAATTTAGCTTTTTAAGCATTTTGGGATTATGCGCAAAGTATAGTTTGGTGGGCTTGATACGGACAAAACTCTTATCCACTCTTAAAATAATCTTAATTAAACGAATATATGCTTAGGAGATGATTAGACTCTAGCTCACAGTTTTAAGCTATCAACAACTTCCTTAAAAATTCCTCTCCGGTCCTATTTTATGTAGTTATCAATATTCTTTTAAAATCTCAAATATTTATCTATTTATTAAATTTTATTATTTTATTCTTAAAGTAATTAATATCAATAAATTGAAAAGAAATAGGGTAAATTAGTAAAAGGAAAATTATTTATACTTCTTTAACAGGTATACATAAGAAAAATATAATACTACATTCGTCTACTTTTATTTGTCATAGTTTCTCTTTTTAGAGTCAAACAATAATAACTTTGACTAACATTTTATGATGCAAATAAATCTCAATTTACAATACTTTTCGTATAGTTTTTGAATATTTATTTTTTTTATTTAAAATTTTGAATTAATAATTTTAAAAATTAATTAAATTAACTTTTGAAAAATACAACTTTGACAAAAAAAATTGGACAGAAGGAGTAACTAATGATATGATGGAATTCAAATTTCAATCTTCCTTCATTCATCTAACTTTTGATAGACTCAAGTCATAACTTCAGTGTACTCTCAAGCCGTCCAATTTATCTGAACAGTTTTTTTATCCTTAAAAATCACCATTTTTAAAATTAAAATAATAAGAAATTTTTTTTAAAATATTTTGTTTTAAATTAGTAAAGATAATTTATGATTGCATAAATATCTACCATTTATCTGAATAGAAATAACAATAACATATGTTTCAATTTCAGTATAAAGGTAGAAGGAGAATGTGGTGTATATAGTTTTATTTTAATTTTGACAAGGTAAAACTATTATTTTTAATAGATCCTGGCTCGAATAAACATATTAAATTCAAGTATGTAAAATAAGCATAATAAGAAAACTATCATGTTAGAAAATAATTGATGAAAAAAACCCACTGTTGAGGCATATATATGCTCATTTACTTAACCTTCCTTTAAAGGAATGGAGTGTAGAATAACAATTTGAAGTTTTAATTTTTTTATTCAATATTTGATATTCATAATAAAGTTTAACTATCTAAAATCGTGCTGCGTAAGGCCCCATTCAAAAAAATACTCTTTATTAAAAAAAAACTAATATTCAAAATTTCTAATTAAAGAAGGCAGCCTCATCGAATGCGTTTGAAGTTGGTCAAATAGAAATTATTATGAGGTGAGGAAAGAATAGGGGGTGAGTCCATCACCTATTACTGTAGCACAAGGTGGGTGTTCTCATTTAGGTACTGTGACTACTAATTCATAAAAAAATCAGTAATCTTGTTTTCCTCGAAATGTGCACCTATTCTATTTAGAGGTGGAGTCGGAATTAGGGATGACAATGGAGCGATGCGGATGGATGCGATGTGGGTTGGACTTAACTCATAAAACTTTTAATCCGTCCGTATAATAATTTATTACATTTTCAATCTGCTCTACCCCGCCCGCATAGACCCGCTCCGTATGAACCCGCACCGCATAATATTTTTAATATATTCTTTTTCTAGTTAAGTTTGATACTAAAAATATAATTCATAAAAATAAATTCATTTTTCATTAAGTTGTATTAATTTAATAGGATAGTGACTTAAAAAATTGTTTTTTAGAGGTCAATTGGGAAACATGTAAAAATTTGTATTATTTTTTATTATACCATTTTCATTTACTATCTTGAATATTTTAGTAGTTTAAAGAAATTATCTTAATAAATAATGATCTATGACTGTTATAAAATGTAAAAAGTTAAAATTAAGTTTGAATCCACATAAAATTAGATATACCCACAATCTGCTCCGCCCCACGTTAGTTTTCAAAAAACCCAATTCCACCCGCCTCACATTCCACCCGCTCTGCCCCGCCCCATTGTCATCCCTAGTCAGAATTAAGATTTGGTATTCTAAATTGTTAAGAGTTCATAAATTAATATACAATATATATTTAATTAATTTTCTAGTACAAATACAAAATCTACGAAAAAACTACTGCATTTATCCAAACCCAGAAACACCACCTAGCTTCGCGTTGAATCCATCATATCCTTTCAATTTAACAAACTAACCATATGGGACATTGAGAGTTTTTTTTAAGTCTATTATTGATATTAAGAACAATTAAATTTAATGTTTTGCTTTAAATAAGGCATATTTTTCATTTTTAAATGGTCAAATCCAAAACTTTTACTTATCATGTTGTTCTTTTTTTTTTATAAATGTTTGTTGGAGAAGGGTGTGTATTAGCTGTCCTCTCTGAATTACACATAATTCAATTCTTTCTTTTATTCTAATCATGACTTTTATTATCGCCCTATATCTAAATCATATAAATAATGACGAGAAATTGGGTTCTAATTAATTTCTTAAATATATTTATATCAAACAAGTTTTTTCCACAATTCCTGTTTAATCTAATGATTAGAATTTTTCTTAAATATACGACTAATATTAAAGTGCTCATTTTCCCTTCTTAAATTAAAAAGACTAAAAGAGTTCAAAAGTATAATGAATGGATTGTTTTAGACATACCTCTCAATATAAGGGACTATTTTTGTAAATTTCTCTTAAAATGATCATGAGGTCAAAAAAGTAATAATACCTGCAAACTCTCTGCCTAAACACCACATGTAAGTTTGTTTTTAGTCTTCTCAATTGGGCAATTAAGGATTTTTTGGGGGAGAAAATCCCAAGAATCTAGTAATTTTTGCGTGATTTCAATATAAATATTTAAAATATTATCATATATAAAAAATACTATGTTACGATTTACAAAGTCATAACAAAGCATCCTCTTGGTCTAGTAGCAGAACGATATGAGGGTTTGAATCTCCTTGGACACTTAATATTACTTGAAGTCTATCCAAATTAATTATTTAGCACTAAAACATAGTTTAAGAATAGTAATTATTTTCAAATGGAAGAAAACAATCCATACAGGATTAATTAAACCTTATTTCTAAAACAAAAAAAAACTAATTTTAGGTGTGTAGTGATTGATGTCTGAAGGAGAGAAAAGGATTTGAGTGGAAAGGATCATAATTATTATTAGAAGATGAGTTGTCTTAGTCGATGTTAATACTGATAATTGAGGCCACCTTATAACAAAACATATACATGGAAAAAAAAATATCTTGTCATTTTTCAATCTTATCTTTAAAAAAAAAATCACTATTAACAATCTTTAAATTTCATAAATAAAATGTTGAACATTTCTCATGACAACAATATGATGAAGTTTCGAAATTAACGAGAATTGCTATTTTTCAATTACATTTGTTAGAAAAATGGATATTTGTAGATTTTACCCTAGGGCTCAAAGGGCGTGAGTGAGTAGAGACAGATTTAAAATTTAAGTTTTATACGTTGAATTTTTAGTCCATAAATTTATATTCCCCACAGAAAATATTGAATTTAATAAGATAAGCCCGATATCAAAAACAAAGACGAAGCTAAAATTTCAACTTTATGAGTTCTGAATTTTATAATGACGATTTTTGAATGATAATAACTAGGTTCTCTATATATAGTGAATTTATTAATACAAATACACAGATTTTTTGAGTTCGATCAAACTCATTATACATGCGAGCTACTTGCTCCGTCCCTCATCAAAGGGCTACATCCGTCTCGGTTGGTAGGGTGATTGGTTGCGCTCTTTTAGGAGTCTGTGTGCTCTTTTAGTAACGGGGTAGGACATGGTGGGGGTGTTTTTAGCCTTCAACTTGTGGTGTTTTCAATGTTGAGGTGATTTGCTTACTATCCATCCATCCCATATTATGGGACTTTAGATTTCTCCATCATCAATAAAATAGAATAAGGTTCTAAAGAAGATAATTATATTATAATATATATATATATGAGTATTTACGATAATAAGTGGAGTCAATTGAATTTTTTTGTAGAGAAATCAATTTATTTATTTATGTATAAATACTGAGTTTGGAATCATGATTTTAATGAAATATGAATTGTAGTTCGGTGGATGAAGGGCTTAAAGTGTATCCCATTATTTTGTATTCGAGTCTTGTTTGAGATATTCTTTTACTTTTATCAAAAGTTTTGACTCCGTTCTAAATGGAGTTACACTAAATAAAGTGAGAATATTAGTCATATTCTAGGCTATCCTGTGTCTTTCCCATTTTGCCAAGTTGAAAAATTAACAAAAAGTTTAACTGAGAAAATTTGTTTACCCTTTTAAATATGTATATATATCATATAGAAAAAGTCATAATATGCTTTTCCTACTTATATTTTTCCTTCACTTTTCCCTCACAAAAAGATAGAACTCAAAGGCAAGATTAAAGAGCATAGACACATCTAAGGCAAATTGTACTTACTCAACTAGTTTCAATTGCTTTCATATACCATATGTAAATATAATAAACACACCATGCCCAATTTGACCAACTGACTCAAAGGGCCATTTGGTAAGCGCAAATTATCAGTTTCATTCTCAATAATTGACAGTTTTAAATATATCCTTTTATTAGACTAATTGAACTTAAATACACCTCGATCATACAACATGAGTGAAATATACCCTGAATTCTCACCAAGTTTTAGGTATTTTCAACACTTCTCTCGTCATTTATTAAAACCCTCATTCTCCTATAAGAGTTTGAGAGCATTTGTTATATCATGTGGCAGATCGGGGGTGTATCTAAGTTTAGTTAGTCAAGTAGTGAGACGTTTTTAAAGTTGTTAATATTTTAGAGAAAACTAATAATTTGCACCAAGTTCAAGTATGTTTTCAATACTCCCTCATATATAATTTGTACAAATATTAAGTGGATGGGGAGTTCGAGTGAGTCGAGTGTGAAAAGGTACTTACCTAAACTATTACTTATGAATTTTATTTTTTCTCTAAAATATTGTTTTTTCTTAGTTTTTTCTCCTAGAAAATATGTTTAGGAGCTATTAAATATGAAAAAAAAATTATAAATATTTTTCAAGAAAAAGTTTTCAACCATGGTGAAATTTTATTTGAAAGAGAGGCCCCTATCTAAACTGAGGACCACTGGTAGTCGTATTTTTATTATTATGGGAATAAAGGGCACTGCACTTTCTTGCATTTTTTAATGTGGTCCTACAATATTTAAAGGTCACATCTAATTTAATGTGGCCTGCAATTTTCTCAATTGTCAATCAATTCAATGCTTGTAAATATATGGAATTCCCCTAAAAGTTTGGCCCAACCTATAATTTCTTCGTTTTATGTTTTTATTCATTCCAAATTCTGTCAACTATTCTTTATAATAAAATTTATTTAAAGGAAATCGCTCCCTAATAAAAATATATATTGTATTAAGATGAATTTATTGAAAGTTTAGTAAAGAATAAATGAATTATATTCATTTTATTCTAAACGAAAATTTTGACTTTTCATCTATAAAAAATCAAAATTCTTCGCACCTATTGATACAAAGAATTTATACGCAACAAATAAACACTGACAATGCGTTTATCATATTTACATATGGGATAAAGATTGTCATTGTAACTTTTGAATACATAACAATGAGGGTAGGTTGAATGTTGTGCCTCAACACTTCTCCTTCATGTGACATTTGGTAATGTGATCTCAAATATTTCAAATTTTGATATTTTGATTTCTAATTATAATTTCAAATTTTGATTTTAAATTTGCGTTTGTTTATCCTATTTTTAATAAAACTTTTAGTTGAAATTTTAATTTTAAATCATAAATTACTTCAAAAAAAAAGAATTTCAACTTTAAAATCGTCCGTTCAAATTCTCTGAAATTTAAATTTGAAACAACCCAGCCCGGCTAAGCTCAAACCGTCTTTAAAACGTGTCACTAGTTGGTAAGACCTGCTTACTTATACACCCAATAAATCTCTCATATTTTTACCGATGTGGGACTTCTTGTCTTAAGTTGGAGCAACACATACATCCCATTAGATGTCTTAAGTTGGGGCATCACATACACCCCTTCTATGGACTCAACTTGCTCCACCGTATGTTGGGGGCATCACATACACACCCTCTATGGACTCAGCTTGCCCCACCATGATTTTTCAGGACTCAGCACTGAGGTTTGCCTCGCCTTAGCGGGATTTGCCTAAACTCAGTTGAATTTTGGCCCACATCGACAAGGCTGACACATGAGTGACTCTGATACCATTTTGCAACAGACCAACCCATCAGTGATATTGTCTGCTCTGAGCCTAAGCCCGCACGACTTTAAAATATGTTGCTAGCTAATAAGGCCTAATTACTTATATACCCAACATTATCTCTCCTGTATTTTTGCTGACATGAGACTTTTTATCTTAAACTAAGGCTTCACAATTTTGCAAAAAGAAAACTAATCATATTTATTGCAAAACTAATTCCCAAGTCTACTTAACTCCCTATTTTACCGATCCATATTTATAAAAGAAGCCATAATTCTTCCATAAAACAATTGCTTCTCTCTCCAAAGTCCAAACCCAAAAATCATCCCCTTCTCCAAACAGCGACATTTGCTCACAAATGATGAAGTTTTCATATTTATGAAAAAAATTATAAGTTTTAAAATTCAACCGTCTATCGAAGTAAAATATCAAGTCCAAATTAACCTCTACTAAAATTGATGGTTGTTAATTCATGTTCAAATTAGCCACTTAAAAAGCAGATCGATTTATAGCTCATTATAATTTTTAGTTATATGGCTTATAATAATAAGAAATCATTCTTTCTTTTAAAGCAAAAAAAAAAAAAGCATTAAAACTAGAATATGAACACGTTTTGTTACAAGATGTATATACAACATTCGACACATATGATAATGTGGGGAAAATAGGAACCATTCAGCACGTTGTGAAGCTAGAGGCCTAGAGCCTATGTAGTCATAAAATAAGAACGAAAAACACGTTTGTTTAATTAAAAAAGGAAGCTGATAGACATAACAATTTAAATGGAATGTTGGCCATGTGATTTTCGAACTTGAAAGCTTATCTACAAACTTGCATGTAGATGCCAAACTTAAAGCGGATTCAGAATTCGAAAGTTTCAGATACTACGCCTACTTTAAACGACAACGTATCCAACATTTTCGAAAAGTGGTGTCAATATTCAAGAAAACAAATATATCAAGACAAAATACCAAATAAGGCTTTTGAAATCATATTGAAAAGGGGATTATAATAACTACAAGAAAATAATATGATAATTGAATTGCAAGGAACAATAAATAGTAATAGAAATTGAAAGAACAAGAACCTATTGTTGGAAAACTATATGCACAACAGAAACATACCAGAATCATTCTGCTTACATAAATAATAGATAACCAATACCGTTTATACTAGAACACATAAACTTGTTGAAATTTAATTCGATAAATACCTCTTGAAGTGTGAGCAGATACCTTCAAGCGAATCCCCAAGTTAAACAACATATATGATCTTCTACAGTGATCCCAAGTTCACATCCGAACTCTCTCAATACTTGGATGGAAAAGTATGGAATAGAAAACTAATCAATCTTCTAGGGTTAGAAGAATCCATAATTATAGAGATTTGTTCCCAGTCCAAAGAGGAGAATCAAAACACACGTTATTTTTCTTCTACCAAAAAATACACGCTAATTTTCTTTTTATAAGAAAACTAACGTCTCTCCCCTTTTCCCTTTAGAATTAGGATTCTGAGTTCTAGTTAAATATGAGCACTGTAGGGACCACATAATTAATTAATGAGGCTTCCTATTATGGAAATAATTCCAAATAATTAATTTGAATTATTCTTACCATAATAAATTACAAATCATTCCACTAAAATTCGAAATTGCACTCCTCTATTTATATTTCAAAATTCTCCATGTTAAGATTACAGATACTAATCAATAAATTAAATTACTGATGAATTTAATTTAATGATTAATTTTCTTTAGAGCACTAGTTAACTTATTCCATGTGTCGGATTCATAAATCCACTTGCAAGGTTTGACACGATGAAAACTTATAAGTTTCTCGAAAAGGCATATCAATCAATCTCTATAACGAGACATAGATTCCATCAACTAACTTATTATTTCATCAATATATATTATTATCATCCAGTCTACCAGACATATTGACCCATCTCAGAATCTCACCTTTTAATAAATCAAAATAATAATTAATATATACAGATCATAATAGTTATATCAGGATTAAGAATATAAGTACATTTAATAGTTTAGAGAATATGTTTTTGTCAGTCAGTCTAAAATAATTATCTCTACTCGGTCCCATTCAATACATACAATATGCAATAGCACAAGAAGTTGGAACTATATCGTTCCCATAATCAAGATAAATTACATATAATCTTGTGCTACAATCGTACCAATTAATGACATGTCCAATTTCCATCCTAGATTGTGAATAAAAAACTTTATACTTATAAGAACAGATGATTTAATCATCTGTGTATAAGCTAAAACTCTACACACTAAATCATCTACTATTTAAGTAAACTGACACCATAAACGAATATATGATCTATTAAAATTGAGCAAATTTTTATTCTATAATAAATATTATTTCTTAACATAAGATTAATAGTATATATGCCAACACCTACAAGAGTAAACTAAGACTACTAGTGTGAAAGATAAGCGAGACACTGATCAACTATACCTACTAACCTTATATCCTAACATTTCTTGTCTCCCATAATCTCATATATTCGGTCATGTCCTTTATAAGTTGAAGTTGTGTCATGTCATATCAAAACTCACCCTCCCTTAATACTTCTTCGGCCTAATTCTACTTTTCCTAAAATCATCCACATTATTCAACCTCTCATATCTTCGCCATAAGGGCACACTTCTTCACATATACGAACCATCTCAATCTTGCATCCGGTATATTTTCCTCCATTGTGGCCACTTTCATAATGCTTCAAATTTCTTCACTTCTAATCTTATGTCTCTTAGTATGCCCACACATCCATCTCAACATCTTCATTACTGTAACTTTCATTTTTAGAATATGAGAGTTCTTGATGCACTAGCACTCTATTTCATATTACACTAGAGAACTTGCCTTTAAGTTTTGGCAGAACTTTTTTGTCACACAAGACTCGAGATGTGGACTTGCATTTCATCCATACTCCCTCATGATGCGTGACATTATCAACAATCTTCTCATTATCTTGGATAATTAAGATACTTGAAACTTTCTTTTCTTTCAGATATATAGCTTAGGTAGCGATCCACATTTCCATGACATCCTGATTAGTTAAGTCGCTAAACTTGTACTTTAAGTATTATGTGTTAGTCCTACTCAACTTAAACCCTTTAGATTCTTGGGTTTGTGTACATATCTTAAAGTTAACTCCATTATGAGTCTCATCAATTAGAACTATATCATTTGTATATAACATACACCATAACACCTTACTTTAGATTTATCATGTCAAAACATCAATTACCAAGGAAAATAAAAATGGGCTGAAAGCTGATCATTGGTGCAACTAGAAAGTGTTATGGGCCTGCCCTCACTATCATTTCTACTATTATGTCTTCATCGTACATATCCTTGATCACAATAGAGTATGCCACATGTACGATTTTAGCTTCCAAGCACCTTCATAGAATCTTCCTCAGTATTTTGGTGTACGACTTTTCTAGGTCAATGAACACCATGTAATGACTTTTTTAGTTGAACGTTTCAGCATGAATCTAAAATGGTTCCTAGAAATAGACCCATCTTTCTTACCCACGGCTCCTCTATTATCTTCCGAATTTTTCATAGTTTGGCTTTTATGCTATTGCGATTATGAATGTACATTTTGTTTTTGTACATCGAAATTATTGTACTCCAATTAACCTCCACTGTTAAGAGATTTTTATTATCTTAAAAATAATATTAAACAACTTAGTTAGTCACTCTACACTTGTCATACTTGTGTTTTTTCAAAATTTAATCAAAAACTATTGTATGTCCCGATCGTTGTTTGCCCGTGCACATATGAGTCACACCCTTAACCTTCTCATCCTTTATGCATCTACAATATCCAAAATTGTGATGCCTTTCAGAGTCTCCCAGATCTCCTAACATAATATATTTGTCCCTATGTTCATTCATGAATAAATAAAAATATTATGCCATCTATTTCTAATATGTATCTCATCCAACTATACTTTGTGTCGTTGTTCTTGATACATTTCACTTGGTATATGTTTTCAAACTCTTCTTTTTTCTTGGCTATCTTGTAAATCTTTTTATTTGTGCATAGATCCTCTAGTTATGCATACAAACGTTCATAAGATATCATTTCTATCGTCGTAACATCTAACTTAACCTCCTATTCTTTGTCTTGGAAGGTCCTCCTCATCCTTATTCTCTACCAACTTTGATCACACACCATCTACTTTGCTTTTTGTTAAAAGTTGATCTCCTAGCTGTGTTTCAGACGAGTTGCAGTACAGAAAAAGGAATGAAGAAAGGAAGAAGAAGAAGAAGAAGAAGAAGAAGAGAATGAATGAAACATTGAAAATAGAAATAACCGACTTAGTCTCTCATCATTTACAATGCCCTATTTATATACAATACATGATTAGTAACACACTAATTAACCTGCAAACTAACTCAATTGTTAAGCTAACTAATTCAATAAATAAGCTAACTAACTCTAACTAACTAAATTTATCACATGTAATACACATTTCAACACTCCCCTTCAAGTTGGGTGATGGAATTTATCTAACATCCCCAACTTGAACAACATATCACTGTGTAATTGCTTCCCCAATGCCTTAGTAAAAACATCTGTCATTTGTTCTCTGCTAACTATGTATTCAGTACTGATCACTCCTTCTTGTAGTCTTTCTCTAATGAAGTGGCAGTCTATTTCGATGTGCTTGGTTCGTTCATGGTACATAGGATTTGAGGCAATCTGCATTGCTGCTTTATTGTCACATTGTAGATCCATAGGTAGTTCAACTTGTGCTCCCAATTCTTTCAATAATCCCTGCTGTCACACCAATTCTACCACAGTAGTCGCCATACTTCTATACTCAACTTCAGCTGAGGATCGTGATATTGTGTTTTGCTTCTTTGATTTCTATGAAACAAATTATTCACCAATCTTTATACCAAACCTTGTTACAAATTTCCTTGACAGTATGCATGATGCCCAATCTGCATCACAAAAGGCACTAATCTTCCTTGACTTTATGCTACTCATTAATAGTCCCAATACAAGTTGTCTCTTGATGTATTTCACTACATGTATTATTGCATCATAGTGTGATTTCTTTAGGGCATGCATGAACTGACTCAAATGTTGCACATCAAAAGAGATGTCTGGTCTTGTCATAGCTATATACAATAACCTTCCAATTAATCTTTGATAAATCCTCATGTCTTCCAACTCAACATCATCAGTAATATTAAACTGATTGTCATATTCCAGGCTTGTGAGCTTTTGGTTCTGTTCAAATGGAGTGTTTGTTGGCTTTGAACTAGCTAAACCACATTCTGATATCAACTCCAAAGCATACTTTCGTTGGTTCATTAGTATTCCATCTTTTGACCTTGCAAACTCAATGACAAGAAAGTACCTCAATTCCCCTAGATCCTTCGTCTTGAAGTTATGATACAGTGTATCCTTAGCTTCTTGAATTAGTTCTCTACTGCTTCCAGTTATTAAAAGATCATCCACAAATATTAAAATGATCACAATGTCACCAGCATCAGTGTTCTTAGTAAATAGTAAGTTGTCCAGTTTACTTTAGATGAATCCTGATTGTGTGAGAGCATTGGTAAGTTTCAAATTCCATTGTCTGCTAGCGTGTTTCAACCCATACAAGGATTTGTGCAGTCTACAAACTTTATTCTCCCCCTGACTGCCAAATCTTGGAGCTAAGGACTTGTAGACCTCCTCAAATAAATCTCCCAGAAGAAAAGCATTGCATACATCCATCTGAAAAATACACCAATTAGACTGAGCAACCAGTGCCACAACACACCTCATAGTAACCATCTTGACCACATGAAAGAAAGTGTCATGGCAGTCAACACCTTTTTGCTGTGTGAACCCCTTAGCAACAAGCCTGACTTTGTACCTTTCAACAGTGCCATCAGCATTAAGTTTGATCTTGTATACCCACTTACAACTAATATGTGTTTTGCCAAAAGGTAAGTCAATAATTTCCCAGGTCTTGTTGTCACTAAGGGACTAAATTTCTTGGTCCATAGCAAGGATCCAACTACTATCCTTGGAAGCTTGTTCAAAAGAAGATGGTTCATTTAAAGAGGATAGAGTGGAGATATAAGACCTGTAAGGAGGAGGGATATTAGAATAGAAGATGAAGTTGGAAATAAGATGAAAAGATTTGGTAGAAGTGACAAAATCAGTCTGCCAAATGGAAGGTTTGATGGCTCTAGTAGACCTTCTTTGTAGAGCTGGAATGAGTGATGAGTCAATGTGAGAAGATAGAGAAGTGAGCTCAGAAGTAGCTGGAGAAGCAAGAGAAGAAACAACATGATAAAACTCATCCGCAAGATGAGGAAATACTAAAAGGTGACTATGAAATATGAAAGAATGAGTAGGTGGAAGAGAGGTTAGGATGGTGTGTTTGGGATGCTGAAATGGAAAAATGTCTTCCTTCAAAAGAACATCTCTGCTAACAAAAAATGTGTCATTGGTAATGTTATAGAGTTTGTGACCCTTTTGTGTGTCTGAATAGCCCATGGAAACAGAAGGAATGGCTTTAGGGGAAAATTTGACAATGACATATGGTGTAGTTGCATAACATAAGCACCCAAACACCCTCGAATGATGCAAGTTAAGAGCATGTTTGTGAAAGACTTCATAAGGTGACCTTCCATTGAGAACATTAGAGGGAGGTCTGTTTATCAGAAAAGTAGCAGTGATGACACACTCCCCCAGTATTTCAGGGGTACATGAGCTTGAAATCTAAGGGCTCTAGCCATTTCTAGAAGATGTCTGTGTTTCCTCTCAGCATGCCATTTTGCTGAGGGGTATGCACACAAGTGCTTTGATGTACAATTCCAAGAAAATATAATAGTGTGTGACATTGGTTATTAAAAAACTCAAGGCCATTATCTGATCTAATGGTTTTGATATTAGCTGAAAACTAAGTTTTGACCAAAGTAATAAAGGCTGAAATAAAAGTAACAACTTCACTTTTATATCTCAAGAGAAAAATTCATGTCATTCTAGAATAGTCATCAATAATAGTGAGAAAAAACATATGACCATTATAAGTGCATTGCTTATAAGGTCCCCAAACATCCATATGAAGAAGTTCAAAAGGAAATACAGTTTTCTTAATGCCAGAAGGAAAATGAGATTTGGTTTGTCTTGCAAGAGGACAAACATGACATGATTCAAAAATTTGATGCTGAAAAACTGATTTTAGTGAATCAATCTTATTAAGCATTAGTCATGAGGTGCTATGTAGTGATAGCAGGAGTGTGATTTGATCTGGAGGAGGAATTTGAAAAGAATGAAGCAGGATTGATTGAAGAGTTGAAGGAACTGAGATGAGATGCATTGGCAATAGATGGATATGTGGTGTGTGGAAGTATGTAGAGACCTTCATTTTCCTTATCAATCCCCCTCACCTTGCAAATACAGAGGTCCTGAAATAAGTAGAAATAAGGATAAAAAGATACACATCAATTCAACTCTTTAGTTAGCTGAGAAACAGACAAGAGATTATATGAAAATTGAGGCACATACAGAGCATTGGAGATTTCATGATTGTGTAAGAATTTAGCTGAGCCAGTGTGAGTGACTGAGGTAGTGTGACCATTAGGTAATGAAACACGACTAAAAGAAGTATGTGCATGAATAAGATTAAGTAGTCTATCCAAACTACAACAGTGTCAACAATCCAAGGAAATGTATCATCACCTACAACAGAACAAACATGTGATATTTTGAATGTAGAATGAGTACCAATGATACATGCCATTTTAGCCATTGCCTCATTTGGTGCAGACTCCTTGTCAATCATTTTCAACAAATGGTTGTATTGATCATGAGTGAAAAATGGTACAGTTTGAATTGTATCAGGAGGTGGTTCATTCTCATCTTGATTGGAAGCGTGATTCACATTATTTGCTTGTGATCTTCTATTTCAAAAAGATTGGGACCTCTCAGCTCTATATGACTGACCTCTTCCACCCATATCATCTACACTTTTCTTTCTTGTGAACTTGAAGTTAGGAGGATAGCCAATCAACCTTGTAGCGGTTGGCTCTTGTGTGGTTTCTCAGATGGCAATAATCACAATATAGTCCTGTATTTTGACTGACTATATTGTTATGCAAAGAGCCAATCCAATAGAGTCACGAACATCTAACTTTTGTAGAGGCAATACACAATTGGAAATCAAACTTGATTGGACCTTTTGACTTTCATCCTGCATAATCATGTTATAGGCTTGGTTAAGACTAGGACTAGGTATTGTCGAGAGTATTTGACTTCGCGACTGGGCAAAATTATCATTCAGTCCCATTAAGAACTGCATGAGTTTCTGCCTTTCCATGTGCTCTGCATACACTCTATACTTGTCACACTCACAAGCTGGTAGGGGAACTAGAGACACGTATTCGTCCCAGAGATTTCTCAATTTAGAATAATATTCAGATACAGTAAACACACCTTGACTCATTGTGCTAATCTCACGATGGACCTGGTAAATCCTAGTCAAATTTTGCTTATCAAATCTCTCCTTTAAATCCTTCCAAACACTATGTGCATCATAAGAAAACATGAGCCCATTGGCTAGCTCTTTCGAAACTGAGTTGGTTATCCATGACAGCACAAAAGCATTACATTTATCCCACTCATGTGCTAAATCACCTTTGTAATGATCTTTACGACATGTTCCATCAATAAAACCAATTTTATTCTTTGCTAACAATGCAACTTTCATGGAATTACTCCATCCAGTGTAGTTTTCCATGCCAGTAAGTTGTTGAGGAATTAGAACACTACCTGGAGTATCAGAAGGATGCAAACACAGAGGATTTCGAGGATGAATGTAAGTGAATTTCTCGATCTCCACTGAATCTGGTTCATTCCTCTCTTGGCTAGAATATTCAGATATGCTAGTTCCATTCGCCATAGTTGCAGATCTTCGATTTCAAAACTGCGATTGATAAACGTTGAGGTCGATATTCAACTGTTATTCCAATCCCCAATTTGGGCTGGGAAAAAAATTGTGTATCAACTCTATTCACCAGCTAGGACTCCATTGCTACAAGCTCTAATACCATGTTAAAAGTTGATCTCCTAGCAGTGTTTCAGACGAGTTGCAGTAGCGAAGAAGGAATGAAGAAAGGAAGAAGAAGAAGAAGAAGAAAAGGAGAATGAATGAAACAGTGAAAAATAGAAATAACCGACTTAGTCTCTCATCATTTACAATGCCCTATTTATATACAATACATGATTAGTAATCACACTAATTAACCTGCAAACTAACTCAACTGTTAAGCTAACTAATTCAACAAATAAGCTAACTAACTCTAACTAACTAAATTCATCACATGTAATACACATTTCAACACTTCCATTTTTCCTTCGACATCCCCATTCCACAACTAATCTCTTGGATGTTCATCAAAGTTATCTCTCGAGACCCCTAACACCACAAAAATTCATATATCAAATATAAGTATTCAACCAAATACGAGAGAAAGTAATTTACGTTATGGGTGTGTTTGGTATTTAGAAACATGTGAATCTCACTAGATAGATACTAGATACATGTATATGGTCTGATTTGCATGGATCTGGGATACCATATATACGAGAGAGATATGAGAGTGACGGATGAGATTTGTCTATGTGTCACAGATATATGCGAACTCACTTGGATACAGTGTACGTATCTAGAATAAATTACATCTAAATTTGACCGCATGTATTTTGAGATACATATATATAAACACACCAAAATCTGGTAAGATTCATAATATTCCAAACTAATGTGTATCTAAGTAATAACTTTTAAACTAGAGGGATTTCTATAAACTACCCTTAAATTTATTTAATTTTGACCTTAAAATTTGCTCATAAAACGAACAAGAGTCAAAAGTTTGACTATCCATTCTCATAGTCATTTCATATAATTTTTTGATTTCTGATTGCCTGGCTTATTAGAGTGAAAATAGCGCATATGATTGGGAAAATTGTGGAGCAAACTATTAATTCAAAATAAATGTTATAGCTATAATTTTATTTAATTTTAATTTGCAGCAAACTTCTTTCTATTCGCTTCTCTCTGGAATCTCGCTCGCCACTATCCTCTTTTTCAACCCTCTCTCGCTCGCCTCTATCCTCTTTTTCAATCCTCTCTCGCTCGCCTCTCTCACTTTATACAAACACAAATGTATAATTTGTGTTTGTATTTGTATAAAGCGAGAGAGATTGTATATACAAATATAAATACATATCTCTCTGTCCTATACACTAATAATTATACAAATACAAATCTTCTCATGTCAGTTCTCTTTTGCTTTTCTCTCTTCCTCTCTTATTACAAACATAAATGTATAATTTGGGTTTGTATAAAACGAGAGAGAGATTTGATATACAAAGACAAATATTTTAACTCGATTCAATTGTATACGAATTCAAATTTTATGCAGATATACAAACACAATCATTGATACATATACATAGTAGTTACATATATACAATTAT